>VMDO01005097.1:0-34443 GCA_007922755.1 Pedetes capensis
ATTTCTGTTTAAGATAGAAACTTTTCCTGTAGTGGTCTTTGTTTCTATCTTGTTAGAACAATTACATGCGATTTCTAGTCCATTTATATTGACCTCATTCTTACCTTCCCTCCCCCCCTTTTAATGTGATCTGACCTTTGAGTAGGATTTTTCCTTCTTGTAATTTTGAGTCAGCTCTCTCATATGAGTGAGAACATGTAATAAATGATGTACATAAAGAAGAAACCAGAGAATAACCAGACAATATTGCTTTTCACCCTTCTTAGAAGCTGCTAGGGACTACAGGAAAGAAATTTTATAAGCAAAAGGTTGTGGGGAAGAGATGGAGAACTTAATCAGACAGAGGTTTAATTAAAAACTAATGAAGTGAAGAAGCTGGGCTTACCCAGGATGAAAATTATTTCATTGTATGTTAGCCTGTTTGCTTATTATCAAAGCTAGTACTTTCAACTTACTCATATGCATCTAGAGAAAAATAATACTTTATTTAGCAAAATTGATCATGTATGCTACCAATCTTTATCTATTTGTACTCATGCATTCATTCATTTCACATTACAGAGTGGCAAAATATAGGGAATTTGTATATGATGTGTGAGATTTGCTGCGGCTAAATATGAATATTTATGAAGAAAAAATTTAAGGCAATATATTATAATTGAAAGGATCCATAGACTTTAAAACTCACATCCTTTTAGGCCTGGAAAAAAACACTTGAAATTGCAAAACTGCTTTACCTCTTTTTTTCTACCTTTTACTACACAGCTATTGAATATTTTCCCTCCCCTGAAGACGGCAGGCCCATCTGTGCATCCGTGTTCTTGCTCACACAAGTCTGTTAATCCCCGGAATGTCCTTCTCTCTCTCAGTGGATAAGATCGTTGTCAGTCTTGGAAGCATAAATCAAATATTCCTCCCTTGCAGCATCTCTCCTATCTTACCCCCCATGCTACTAGTCAGCATTGGTCATTGCTTGTTGTTACAGAGTATGATGGAACTTTAGACTGGGTTCTGCTACTTACTGGCTGTGGGATTTGGAGCTAATTTTGGCCCCTCCATTTCCTTATCTATAAAGTAAGGCCAATAATAGAATATATGTCATGATGTTCTTGTGAGATTTAAATGAACTAAGAAAAAATAGATGAAGGATTTAGAAACAATGTCCTGGGTATTATAAGTGCCTACAGAATGTTGGGGCTGGGATTTAGCTCAGTTGGTAGAGCGCTGCGCTGCAGTCTCTGAGGTCCCGAGTTCAATTCCCAGCACCGCAAAAATGGGAGAAGGACCTGGCAATCCACTCCCAAGTCAATCCCGAAACAGTCTGCCATTGAAAACCCTATGAGGGTCGCTATGAGTTGGATGCCGACTCGACGGCACCTAACAACAACAACAACAGAATGTTATTATTATAGCATGCCTCTATTATAACACGCCTGCAGCTGCACCAGTGTGGCATCCCATCCTGTCATATCTCAGAAGCTAAGCATGGTCAAGCCTGGTTAGTACTTGCATGGGGGACCACCTGGGAACACCAGATGCTATAGGCTTGGGAGAAAGACCCTGCAACCCACTCCCAAAAAACAATCAGCCATTGAAAACCCTATGAATAGCAGAGAAGCACTGACAACAGTGTTTCCTCCATTGTACATAGGATCGCTATGATTTGGACACCAACCAGATGACACCTAACAACAACAACTATTATAACACAGCACATAAATAGTTGTATAATCTAGTAATCTATTTATCTCATCACAGAAAGTGAAGATGGGAAAAGTAGAAGAGTTAACGACATGAATCCCATTGATCCTCAGGAAGTGTGAAACCTGACATAAAATAGATGTTAGCGTATTTGTGTGGAAAGTAGTGATGAAACTGAGTGACAGTTTCTGGGGACATGAAAGAAACATGCTGTTGTTGGGTGCCATTGGGTCGTGTCTGACTCATAGCAACCCTTATAGGGTTTTCAATGGCTGATTGTTTCAGGATTGCATTGCGAGTGGAGCCATGTCCTTCTCTCTTTTTTTGTGGTGCTAGGAATCGAACTCGGGACTTCAGAGACTGCAGAGCAGCGCTCTACCAACTGAGCTAAATCCCAGCCCCAAAGAAACATAGGATATTCATTCTCAGCATGTGGTGACAGAGATGATCCTAAAAAAAGTGACTCCTTAAGGAATTGCAGAAATCATGGTGGTGACTCCGGTGGTCACAACATGATAGAGTTTTAATTAAGGGACAGGCTTGAAATTCTATTAGCGATGGCAGACGGCAGCCTGAAAGTAACTCAAGAGGCTTAAGCATAAGGCTAAGAAGGTCCTAGTTTATTTCACCTGTGTGCGGGTGGGCTGAGGCTGCAAGAGTGAGTCTGGAACTTACGGCTTCCGAGGGGAGGCCTTAATAGAGGGTAGCAGAAGAGGGTGGAAGAGTGATTGCTAGAACAGCTGATTTCGCAGGGCGTCCCCTAACCGTTCTCAAGGTCTCTGGTTCCTCCTGATCACCTCCACCTTTCTGCCTGTCTCACCTCATGTTCGGGTAGGGGCTGCTCTGCAGGTCCTCAGAAACCTCCTGACTGAAGGTGCTTTTTGTTGCTTTAGGAGCTGCCGTGTCTCCTGGGTTATTGGCAGATCAGCCTGTAATCATCTCCCTGAAGGAAGGGGAAACTTCCACATAGACATTGTGTTTAGTGAAACCCTTACACATTCCTGAAGGAGCATCTAAAATTCTAGGCTCAGAATGACACAATTTTGAATTCACAAAGGGCAGGGCCACTGATTTTTGAAAGGTTTGGCTTGTGTTTAATTTGCTTTTGTCCCCTGAAGTTTCTACACATATATCGTATGATTGAAACTAGCTGTACAAACACCCTTTTTCATGAAACCCACTTTTATAACTGCCTAGCTCTAAAACTACCACAAAGCTGATTGGCTTTCCCCATATTCATTCCTTAACAGTCTTAAAACAATTATCTACTGCTGTTATAATATATGCCAAAGATACTACACTTTGGTACATGGTTTCTATTAAAAGCTATCACTATAAGCAAAAAATCACTATTGTGTGATGTTGAACTTGACATTTAACAACATTTAAAAAAGCTATTCATTGAAGAAAATGCTGTTTTCAAATCACCATGCTAATATGAGCTTTACATTAAATTCTTCCTCAAGATAAAGCATCATAACTTTCATTGCCTTATTCCGCTTGCTGTGTGGTGCAAATCAGATACAGAACAGCACAGATTATTTTGGTACATGAATGATACGCAGTCCATTATTCACGGGCGATCAACTGCATCAAAATAAGCAGAGCAGAAGTTTCCATCAGCCCTGTGTTGAGAAATTGGTCTGAGGAAGGTTTATTCCTCTTTGGCTACTGCTAAGTGAAGACCGGGCTGGGATTTGGCTCAGTTGGTAGAGTGCTGCACTGCAGTCTCTGAGGTCCTGAGTTCAATTCCCAGCACCGCACAAATGGGAGAAGGACCTGGCATTCCACTCCCAAGGCAATCCCAAAACAGTCAGCCATTGAAAACCCTATGAGGGTCGCTATGAGTCGGGATACCAACTCGATGGCACCTAACAACAACAACAACAAGTGAAGACCATGAACTCTAGTAGGACCCTCCATGCTTCCTGAAAGATATGCTACAAGAAGAATGGCCAGGAAAGCTGTCACCTGACGGTGGTCCCCAAAAGGAGATATTCTCCTGTCAAGTGTGGAAAAGCCACAAAGTGCAGGTCAGTTTTATCAAAAAATAAAATCCAGTTTCCAATGCCTCCTTCAGTGCAAAGTATTCCTAAGGAGGAGGTTGTCATAGTAACTTTGAACTCATCACCCCCTCAGGTCCTTATCTCGGAATACCCTTTCCACCTCAGTGGAATCCACCCTGCTTCTCACCATGATCTCAATCCTCGGGAAGGAAAACATGCTTACTTATTTTTGTTGTTGTTATTGTTGCAAATTACACTCCCCTTGATCCAAGAGGTGGTTAATAAAAGATGTTTTAATTAAGATAATTATAAAACAAATTTAAAAATTAACAATAAATCAAAGTAGAGGAAACAAAACACTACACAAACAAAACAAAATAATGCCTTTTAGGAGTCCTCAGAATTACTAAATCAGCAGCAAATGGGAGGCACTCATTTTTCCAACTGTATTTACATATTATTTTACATTTTTCTGCACTGACGAACAGCATGTTTTATGTAGACTTCCCCAATAGAATTTCTCTGATTCCTTCTCCAAACAGTACTTATTTCTTATGCAGATTATATCTGTTTAAAAAGTTATTTTCCTTCTTCTGTGAGAAAATATCATCTAATTATGCATCCAAACCTTTGAAACCATAATAATAATAAATTGTGTTTCTGTACTGTAACTGGAAACAAATATGTAGTTTTAGGGGTTCTGGTTTTACTCACTTGATACATCTATTTGTGACTCTATGCAGCATCTGAAAGTTGAACCAACTTCTGCTGCTGAAACTCTACTCCTGGATGGATATCATGGTCTTCATTCCCCTGTTCTCTTTCTATCTTTCTGGTCACTCTTGTTGAACTGGAAGGAATATGTGAATCAAAGAGCCTTGAAGGAAGAGATTGTTCAATGAGGTACAGTTCAATAGCTGCAGGAAGCTCTGGTGTGCTCTTGCCCAGCAGGGTGACTATAGACATGATGATGTAGTATATTTTTCAAAAAGTTAGAAGGGACTTTAAGTGCTTTGCAATATAGAAATGATAAATATTTGAGGAGATAGATATATTTACCCTGACTTGAGCATTATACAATGTATGTATGGGAGAAGGATGTGGCAATCCACTCCTGAAGCTATCCCAAAACAATCAGTCTTTGAAAACCCTATAAGGGTTGCTATGAGTCTGACACAATGACACCTAACAACAACAATACAATGTATGTATGTGTCAAAATAGTGTGTGGTACCCCATCAATATGAAGAATTGTCTATATCAAGTTTTTAAAGAAGTATTGAGGACAAAGCAAACAGCCATAAGACACTAAGCTTTTATATTCTTAGTCATCAAATCTGGGTGGAGGAAGAAATACTTTGAGGTAAGGATATATACAAACTCTTGGACTGAAGTAAATGTTTTGGAAGATGAAGTCCATCAACATCAAGAAAGAAATAATAATGCAAGGTTAAAGTCAAAGACATCTAAGGAAGTGGACATTGGATGGACCCATGGGATTAGATAAAAAGTTTATGGATTTTTGTGTCACATATCAATGTCCATAGGGAACACCTGCCACAAATAAACACTGGACAATCAGATATACAAAATTATTCACCCAGCCAGCCTCTGTCCTTGGCCAATTCAGAGTCAGTGGACAAAGAGCCAACAGGCAGGGATGGAAGCTGCACAAGGCTCAATCAAGATGAGATTTCTGTCTGCAAAGCCTCTGTCACTGAGAGGAACTTGACCTATCAGCAGCAGAGATCAACTCTGAGTTCTCAATACAGTGTCATCTCTCAAAGAGACCAATTGGCACTTGGTAGTAAGTTGATTATAACTGTCCTTTTAACCCTAAAGGAGATGCTGATGTGCTCTTACCAGGACTGATACATATTAGAACTAGGGGGGTTTCTTCCCATCTGCAATGCCTCTGCAAAGGTCCACAAAATGCAGTAGTCATCCTATAACCTCAATTTTTCTTTCTATGGTTTCCGTTACTCAATATTAAATGGAAAATTCTAAAAATAAATAATTTTTAAGTTTTAAATTGCATGTCATTCTGAGTAGTGTGATAAAGTCTCATATAGTCTCACTCTGTCCTGATCCATTCCTCCTGAGATATGAGTCATCCTGTGTCCAGTGTATCCACATCATATATGTTATCCAACCATTAGTCACTTATTATTCATCTCAGTTCTTAGATTGACTGTCGTGGTATCACAATATTTATATTAAGTAGGTCTTACTTCATTTAGTAATAGCCCCAAAGTGCAAGGGTAATGATGTTGACAATTCAGATATTCCAAAATGAACCCATAAAGGACTTCCTTTAAGTGGAAAAGATAAGTTACTTATTTAAGAAGGAAAGAAAAATTGTTGATATTGCTAATATCTACTATAAGAATGAATTATCTATCTAGAAAATTGTGAAGACAAAAAAAAAGAAATTTTTAAGTATATATGTACACAAAAATCACAAGATATATTGGATGCAGTTCTACCTGTGGTTTCAGGCATCTACTGGGGGTCTTGGAATGTATTCCCTGTGGATAAGGGAGGAGTACTGTGGATAATTTATTGATATCAAATCTTTCATAGTATACCTAAGACCAAGAGACCCACTTTATGTGAAAGAAGTGATGGCAATGGCAACATGAATATGTGATCATTTGGTTTTCTTACACACTACCTCTTAAGGAACCTACGGATTTATAAAACTTTGGAATGGCCTTTCACAACTTAGATCAAGAGCTGAGACCTTGTTGGGTTGTTGTTGTTGTTGTTGTTAGGTGCCATCGAGTCGGTATCCGACTCATAGCGACCCTGCATACAACAGGCGAAACACTATTGCCAGTGCTTCTCTGCTATTCATAGGGTTTTCAATGGCGGATTGATTTTTGGGAGTGGGTTGCCGGGTCCTCCTCCCAAGCCCACAGCACCTGGTGTTCCCAGGCGGTCTCCCATCCAGATACTAACCAGGCCCGACCCTGCTTAGCTTCCAAGATCTGACCGGATCGGATGCCACAGGGCTATGGCTGCAGGCATTGTTGGTTTGGGATGCTGCTATTTAAGACATGGTATAAATTGAGCAAACTGTATTATAATGACTATCCCTAAAAAGTTAAAATATATAGGAGCAAGAAAGAAAAGGAACTAGAAGTGGACGCTCTCATCAAAATTCTTAGCAACCCACCTGTGGAAAATTTTGCCCTATACTCTCACAATTAGATGTCATTTTTTCCATTCCATGATCCACTGTTAGACACAGAGAGTGAGAAGCAGGATTGTGTTTCAAGTTGAAATGAATGTGTCCTTTTCTTTTCTTAACCCTATTTGATGCATTAGTAAGTTGTATGATTGTGTATGTCATGAGCATGTTTGCATGTGCACATCCAGATATAGTACATAAGTTATTTTTGAAACTCTGTGCACAATGTATATGACTTAGAAAACTGTCCTATTGCCCCATGGAAACTATTGGTGTGCCTTTACAGGGATGCTCCTTAGTGAATGTTTGCTGAATTGAACTTTTTCTTTCCTAAACAGAACACCTTTTCTTTCCTAAACAGAACACCACATATGGGGGTGAAGTAATGCTTCTCACAGCTCATGGTGCTTGAGTGCACCTCCTGGACACGGGCAGCATTGAGGTGCCTATGTCCTTGATTTTCCACTCCGTCTTTCAGTGGTTCTCTGCAACAAAGAGTGTGATTTCCTCAATTGTGCTGCCTGTCTATCACCTGTAAAGAAAGGTATCATTTGGCTTACAATAAAGTAGAACATAAACCACTGAAACAGCATTCAACCATTCATGTGCAATTTAAGCAAAAGAACCATCACCATCCAAACAAAAAATAATATTTGAGCCTAAATTTTCTCACAACAAACTTTCTTTTCTTAAAAAAATCATTTAATTAAGTCAGCATATAAAAGGATATGTTTAGTATGAGCTATTGTCTTGCTACGTATCTAAGTCTCAAATAATCTCAGCCCATCATATTGTTTTGATATAGTAATTTCAAAAGCGAGTGTTAGTGCATTTACCCAAAATGGGAAAGGCTAAGTAGACATTAAAAGAAAATGAACTTGTCATAAAATCTCTTTCCATATAGTATTTTGTCCTGTTTTTCAGAAACTCCTTGTTGATTTTGACTTGATTTTGGAATGGAACCATAATGTTAGTTGTGCTAACATTACAGTTAATTCTCAGAATTTTCAAATATAGAACCAGATCAGATACAATATGGCAGAAAACGTTGCTTCTTGTTGTGCTAAACTTGTTGTTGTTGGGTGCCGTCGAGTCGGTATCCGACTCATAGCGACCCTCATAGGGTTTTCAATGGCTGACTGTTTCGGGATTGCCTTGGGAGTGGATTGCCAGGTCCTTCTCCCATTTTTGCAGTGCTGGGAATTGAACTCGGGACCTCAGAGACTGCAGTGCAGCGCTCTACCAACTGAGCTAAATCCCAGCCCCATGCTAAACTTACTATGTTGAAAAAATTGAATAGTTGCCCTCCTTTTTGTACATCAAAGAAAGGGTGCTGACAATCACCTAAAATATCTAGAAATGATAGGGGAATTTAAAAGATAAGCATAGACACAATCTGTTACCAGAGTGAAATAAGTCCTTCTTAAACAGACATAATGCTAAATACAGTGGCTTGACAAGCAGAAAGTAGGACAGGTTGAACAATGAAATCACTCGGTCAGGAAATGTCAGGTGGTATGTGGGAAAGTTTATAAGCTACAGTGAGCAGGTGATGGTGTATCTGACACATTTAAAGTATATATTTAAGATTGAGGAACACTTTGATTATACACTGAAATGTCAGCTGTGTACAGTTCCTCCTAACCTTTTTAAAATGTAGGCATAGAGGTCTTAAATTTTCCCTAGTGCAATAGAAATAGTAGTTGTAATTTTGCCTTTTTTGGAAATAATAAAACTTTAACACACTAGGGTTCCTTACTCTAGGCTCTTTTATTTTTATTATAAAAAAGAACTTCTTTGGGTATAAAATTAATAGCTTTAGACAGAGGAATATGGATTAGCTCTTTCATTAAGTATACATGATTTTACACTACTAAATGCTGAAGAAATGGTCATTCAGTCCTAAAATGCAGCTTCTTTCCTATCAAGAAAATGACATTGGCAGAATGAAACACACAAAGGCAAAGAAGAAAAAAAGAAAAGACATGACTATCTGAGAAGCAAATGTAATCATATGTCCATGTTGAGCTGACATAAATGCTGCTTGGCTTGCCAAAAGGAGAGTGGGCTATTGTATTAGTGTATTAAAAATATCACAATACAACTTTGTATTGAATAAATACTAAATAAATATAAGAGCATTGATGACCATTTTTAAGATTATTAAAAACCAGATAAGGCTACCAAAAATTAATTAGATATGGAAGTTTCTGAATTTACCTCACTAGTAGTATCATTTCTTGTTGTTCGGTATCTTCAGGTTGGGTCCAAATCACAGCAACAGAAGGAAACACTACCCAACACTGTGCCATGCCTATATCAGTGTTTCTCTGCTGTTCATGGAGTTTTCAAGGCCTCATTATTTCAGGAGTAGGCTGCCATGTCTTTCTCCCTAGCCTACAGCATCCAGTATTGCCAAGCGGTCTCCCATCCAAGGAATAACACTCCTCAGTTTCCAAGATCAGATAGGATTGAATGCTACAGTGGTAGAGCTCTAGACTCACAGTACCATAGCAAAGGTATTCTCCTTTGTCCCCATATTTAAGCATTCTTTTCACATATTCCCCATAATACACTCAATTTACTTCTCTACTACAAGATCAATGGGTCACATCTTTCTCTGCCTCTCTACTCTCCATATTTTGTTTCCTTTTAATCATACATTAAATATGTATTGCCTGTACTTTGTGTCTGGGGCTGGGCTTTAGTTCAGTTGGTAGAGTACTGCTTTGTACTCTCTGAGGCCCTGGGTTCAATCCCCAGCACAGCAAAAATAGGAGAAGGACATGGCAGCCTACTCCAAAAGCAATCCTGAAACGATTAGCCATTGAAAACCCTATGATAGCAGAGAAGCACTGAAACAGTGCCAGGCATGGCAGAGTATTGGATAGTGTTTCGTTCTGTTGTACACAGGGTCACTATAAGTTAGGATTGGGGTTTAGCTCAGATGGTAGAGCACCGGTCTGTGCTCTCCAAGGTCCTCAGTTCAATCCCCAGCACCACAAAAATGGGAGAATGACAAGACAATCCACTCCTGAAACAATCCACTGTTGAAAACCCTGTGAGACTCACTATGGGTTGGACCTGACTTGATAGTACCTCACAACAATATATTTTGTGACCATGCAGAAGTCCACAGGACTGCCTGCCTGCCCCTAATATGCCTTTGCTTCTCCTCTTTGGGAAAAAGCAGATGATTGGGGGACCCACTCAGCAGGATATGCAGAGATGTGGCAGTGAGGTGCTGGTGAAATTTCAATTGAGGTCAGACCCCACCACCACTTTCTGCATAAAGGGGAAAAAGGCTGGTCTCATTGAGGAAAGACTGGCTCCACAGGTTGTTGAGACTTTGTATCCTCAATTCTTTTCTCCTTATTTGCCCTTTTTGCTTCTTTCTGTGCCCTTTCCTTTCTTCCTTAATGTACCTTTCCTTTTTCCTTGAGGCTCTTGAGGGAAGAGGGGTTAGTCAACGTGACTACTCCTTGGCATCCTCTCTTACTTTCCATAGGGTTTGAAAGCTGTCTTAGAAAAGATCCATTTTGCCTGAAACCTCTGGGCATAATATTAGGTCTGAGGGGAGTTTAGATTCTTATTCTTATCTACCATTGAAATCAAATATAAAGGAAAAGTCAAAGAGCTGAACAACAAGAACTGCAAAATAAGATTACAAAAAAAATGTTTACATCACAAGAGAAGAGATCCACATTAGGTGTCTTAGAAGAAATGCTTGAGTGAATCAAAGCCAAAGAAGGTTATGGGGTCTCCACTATAAAGGTGCTTTTAAAAATAAAAAAAGAAGACTAAGTTTAGACTGCTCTCAGTCTCAATATAAGTGCTTAGAAACAAGAGGCTGGTCCAGATGACTTCTGACATCTTCTCTCCTTAGCATTCTATTTTTAGTAGCCGTCAATCAATCCCTCACAGAAAAACATGAAATGCTCATATCTATAGCCCTCAAAGTTCACTTTGAAATTCATCTAACTTGTCAAAAATATATCACAGAGTATGTAGGGACTAATACTTTAACACAACAAATAGCAATTTACTGCAACAATACTTGTTTCAATATAAAATACTTACATCCTAACCCTCACACAAACCAGAGTTATAATAGTAGAAACATATATTGTCATCAAATATAGAAAGTGAAACTTCATAAATATAGCAAATTAACTGACATAGGGAATATATATATATATGGGCTGGGATTTAGCTCAGTTGGTAGAGCGCTGTGCTGCAGTCTCTGAGGTACCGAGTTCAATTCCCAGCACTGCAAAAATGGGAGAAGGAGTTGGCAATCCACTCCCAAGGCAATCCCAAAACAGTCAGCCATTGAAAACCCTATGAGGGTCGCTATGAGTTGGATACCGACTTGAAGGCACCTAACAACAATAACTATATATATATATATATATATATATATACACACATATATATACACACACATACATATATATACATATATACATACATTGTATATATATATACAATATATATATACATATATACATATATATACATATATTGTGTATATATATATACTATATATATATATACATATATATTGCTATATACCTAGGAGAAGGATATGGCAATCCACTCCCAAGGCAATCCCAGAACGATCAGCCATTGAAAACCCTATGAGGGCCACTATGAGTCAAACCTAACTTGAAAGCATCTAACACAACAGGATTTCTACATACACAACATATATTATGTATTTCTCTTGTCAACCAGTGCTCAGACAATAAAAATATGGTTACTAAATCTTCTATATTCTAAATTATTCACATCAGTTTCTGAAATATAGTATATCAGCAAAGCAGACGTAACAATTCCTCTAGTCCATCCCCTTAGCTCCCACCTCTCCGGGCTATAACAAAGATACAAAAGAGTCCTAGGGTGATGAGGAGAGATTGTTTCTGGAATACTAGATAGGGATGTCCTGCCCTTTCCTAGAAGATAAGCCAGTGCCAAAACCACCGCCACTGGATTTGCAAAAGATGATTTTCCTCTTGCCTGAAACCTATGAGGCAGAGAACTGGCAGAGCCGGTGTTCCAATCCAGAATCAGCAGAGGGCAAAGATAGGATTTTAGGAGATGAAGAACAAGAAGAGCAGGTGCTAAGAAAATGCACAGTTTAGATTTAGAAAGCCTGAAAATATCAATGGAGCTCAAAGACCTTGGTAGTAGCTCCCAAGAGAGATGAGAGTGTAAGGCGATCCCAAGAGCAAGAGGGCATGGAGATGACCTCCTAGTGCCAGAAAAGCAGGTCCCACCAGGAGAGAAGAGATAACAACCTTGTCACCAGCAGGTGGGGCTGATCAGGTGAAGACAGAGCAATTGTAGTCAACCTAGCAGAGGACATACCCCTCAGTGCACGGCACAAATAAATTCACTTTCTTTTTCCCCACTTCTCATCCTGACCAAAGGGATGTGAGAAAGTAGAGGACTCCACATCACCCCCTTCAAACATCTGGCAGCTGGATCCTTATGTCTGCCCTCTGCAGAGAAAGGTGGAAGCTTTGAGCTTGAAGTTTTACAATTAAGGGGTCTAATATTCACAGCCAAGAAGGACTATGTTCATAGCTGAAAGTGACTGAAAAGCCAAGAAACTAAACTGGTATATCTGAAAAGCACACTACCAAAGGTAAAAGGCATTTTCAACACTGCAGAACTTGTATTCCTTTTATGAGATACACACATATGTACAGATGGATATAGATAGAGAGGAACAGAGAAAGACAGAGTCAGAAAGAGACAGAGAAAAAAATTAGACTAAATCTATACAGGTGAACAGATAAAAATTAAACTCAAGGGTATGTGCCACCTGTACATCCTGTGAAAACAAGAGAGCCTCAAAAGACTAACTGCAATTTCCCCTCCCCACCTTGTTCTGAAGATGAAATTCTCTATTCAAACAATCCTTCTTGCCAAGGAGCCCAAATACAGTTCTTGCTGATCCCAGAGTAATGAACTTCAGTTCCCTGCCAGCCTGTGGAATTACACAAATAAGCCAATCATATCCCCCATGGAAACCAGAGGTCACCGCATGCTCTTGTTACTACAAATCCGGCCACCTACAACCCCTGGTTGTTCACTGTGTACCCAAGAGCAACCCCACAGTGTGGTGTGTTCTCCTCCCCTGGGCTGTAAGTAATATGTGACTAATAACTACTGTCAATCTCATCGACCCAGTGTTGTATGTTCAACTCTCCCATAACCTCAGGGCAGAAAATTCTCCTTCATCAACAGAGGGAAAAGAAAGCAATTGAAACACCACAAAGACTTCTAGTTTTGCAGGGAAATCTTAACAGATATTAAAGAAATTTATAACCCTTACTTCTGTCATGTAGATGGTAGGGAAACAAGAATTTTCTTTAATTCTGAAGAATGCAATGTTATTACCACAGTTCCCTTCACTACAAAGTGAGAAGCAACAAGATGATAATGAAGGGCCGGCCCAAGGAAATGTGCTAGATTCTGTGCTATGGTGTGAATATGTCATTCAAAATGCATGTGCTGAAAATTTAATCTCCCAGGTAAGAGTGTTAGGAGATGGCACCCAAGGAGAAGCTTATTTGGTCATGATAGCTCAAGTCTCCTGAGTGGATTAATGCCAATTATAAAAGGGGTTGAGGCTGCGAGTTTGGTCTCTTTCTCTCTCAATGCTCTCTTACCCTTCCACCTTCTGCTCTCTCTAACACTTGGCATGTGTTAGCCCTTCAATGGGAAAGCCTTTAACATTGGAGGTATATGTTGTTAGGTGCCGTCAAGTCGGTATCTGACTCATAGCAACCCTTATAGGGTTTTCAATGGCTGAGTGCTTCGGGATTGCCTTGGGAGTGGATTGCCAGGCCCTTCTCCCATTTTTGTGGTGCTGGGAATCGAACTCGGGACCTCAGAGACTGCAGCTCAGCACTCTACCCACTGAGCTAAATCCCAGCACTTGGAGGTCTATAGTAAACTTGAATTCTTTGCTGTTTCCTCTTCACTTTGTCTTTCTTGCTCATTTTCAAGTCAGTGTGTTGATTTCATAAGCAGACTCTGAAACAAAATTGAGTTTATACAGATATTTACATCTATTCCACTGTATACATCAACATGGTCTTAAGAGCAGATCCTTCCCAAAACTACTGGTGAATAATATTGTTACAAGTTGAATCACCATTGAGAAAATTTTTAAGAAGCAAATGGCCCAGGGTCCCAGAGTTGCAATACAAAGCAAGAAATTCGCTGATTCTTTGAAAATTCCCAATAAATTTACTTGAAGTATATACAAGTGACAGATCCCAAATTTCACTGGGGAATAAACAAAAATAAAACAAACAGGACCATTTAATTGGCAATTAGCATCAGAAGTTCTAAGTTTTAATGAAGCTGAGCTACTTACAAGTTGATTTTAAGGTCTTTTAAACTCTTCTGGCCCCCATTCCATTGTTGATGAAACAGAAGATTGGATAAAGATAAAGTCACACAAAGCCTTTGAAGGACTGAGTCTTCTAGATCCACGTTTGTTTCATGTCTGAGTCCATGCAATGAGTGAACTGAGCACCTCAATCCTCTCCCTGTCTATGATGAACAAGAAGGAAGCATCCTTTAAAGAATAAGTACTTCTATTATTGAGACCATGGTAACATCTATTCTGAACTCTGACCATCTAATTAAATATATTTGCCTATGGTTTTTGCTTTAAGAGGTGCTATGGGCTGAATTGAAAAGTAAAGATGTCACATTGAAGATGAAGGTGCGTCTGACTCATGCCATGGTATTTTCAGTCACATCTTATGGTTGTGAAAGCTGGACACTGAACAAGGGAGACAGGAAAATAATTGATGCTTTTGAATTATGGTGCTGGAGATGTCTATTGAATATAACATGGACTGCCAAAAGAACGAACAGATCTGTCCTAGAAGAAGTGCAACCAGAGTGCTCCTTAGAAGCGAGAATGGCCATCCTGAGTCTTACATGTTTCAGACATGTAGTCGGGAGACATCAGTCCCTGGACAAAGACATCATGTTTGGGAGAGTGGCAGGTCAATGAAAAAAAGGAAAACCCTCCACCAGATGGATTGACACAGGGTCTGCAACAATGGGCTTAAATATAAATAAGATCGTGTGCCTGGCCCAGAATTTAGGAGTGTTTCCATCTGCTGTACATAGGGTCGCTGAGTTGGACTCAACTCAACAGCACCTAACAACACCACCACCAACAACAACAACAACGGCTGAATGTTTGAACCCTTTCAAAATGCATATGTTGAAGTTCTAACTCCTAATATGATGGTATTTGAAGATGGGCCTCATGGAAAGTAATTAGGTTTAGATGAGTTCGTGAGGGTGGGATCCTTGTGATGGGATTAGTGTTCTTATAAGAAGAGGAAAAATACTGAAGCTCACTCTCTCTCCCTCATGTGAGGACACAGCTAGAATATGGCCATCTGCAAACCTTAGAAGAGTCCCCACCAAAATCCTGGCACACTCATCCCAGATTTCCCAGCCTCCAGAACTGTGAGAAATAAATTCCTATTGTTTAAACCAACCAGCCTGTGATATTTTGTCAAGGCAGCATGAACTCACTAAGACCACAGGTCACCAGTTATTCTCTCTATTTTTGCAAAGCACTTGTGCTCTATAAATCCACACATTGTTCATCCCATTAACCCAGCCATTAAACTCCTACCTGGGAGCCCAGGGCTCCTGCTAAATAAGGTTAACAGAGTGTAGTGCTGCAAAAACATTTCTCTGCTTTCCTTTTCTCTTGAGTTCTGCCTTAATCATTTTTTAGTAGACTTTCTCCATGAGCTTCTGTCAATGATTTACCCTTTTTTTTTCTCCTCACGATTAGGCAAGGGATTGTTCCTTGCCTCTTAGGACACAACCTAGCAAGTTGAAATACATTTCATTTCAATTGACAGCATTTCTGTTTGTTTGTTTTCTTTTGGAAATGAAGGAGATTGAACCCAGGGCCTTGCATGTGCTAGGCAAGTGTTCTGCCACTGAGTTACACCCCTACCAGTCTATAACCATTTTAGGATCCTTTTCTATCAGGTTCTTTTGGTGAGGGACAATATTGGAGGTTGAACCCAGGGCCTCACACATGCTTTGCAAGCACTCTACCACTGAGCTGCTCCCCTGAGTCCATTTTTATTTTTATCTTGAGACAGGGTCTCACTAAGGTACATAGGCTGCCTCTGGCCTCAAACTTGCAATCCTCCTACCTCTGCCTCCTGAGTTGCTGGGATTATAGGCATGTGCCACTGCAACACAGCTCGATCAGATTTCTTACACATTCTTCTCAGTTTGGTTTATCATTATCTGAATTTGCCTCATCTTTATTTACACACTTGACCCTGTTACCTTCCTCACACTTCAAATACACCAACATTTCCTCACTTTTGCATTGCTTCCTGCTGATACCCAGACTTGCTTTTCTGTTTTCTTCTGGGCTGAAATTTTGAGTGAATTATCCTTGACATTTAACATATGCACGCAATGAACAGTCAAACATCAAAGAATGCTGAGGACCAGGCTGCTCTGCCCTCTATGCTTGAGACAAGCATATCCTGGGCTTTCCTTTGGATTTCACTGTCAGCTGTCTTGTAGCTGAGCATTGAGTGCTTCTTTGCTGGGGGCAAAGCAGTGCTTACTGACCTGTTTATGTGTACAAATCAGAGCTCAATCGTGGCATGGTCTTTCTTCTTTGGGAACCTACAAGCAAAATTGACACTATACATGCTGGAGGTAATGAGATTGAACTCAACATTCTGTTAGAAAGAAAATGAGGAATGAGCTGGCAAATATATGCACTGTGAGAGAGTACGTTGGCGGGATGTGAAGTTCCCAAGGGAAACCAAAGGTACATTGACCAAGAAGGGCAGAAAATAAGCAGAGAAAAGAATGTGATGACTTGTGGGAAACAAGAAGCTAAAGCCATACTCCTTCCTTACAAAAACAAATTTTTAGGGAAAGAGATCAACAACCCATAGTAAACAGATGAGTATTGACAAAGGTAGCCTTGTTGTTGTTAGGTGCCCTCGAGTCAGTATCCGATCCATAGCGACTCTATGTACAATAGGCGAAACACTGTTGTGAGTCCCTCTCTGCTATACATAGGGTTTTCAATGGCAGACTGATTTTGGGGAGTGTGTTGCCCAGTCCTTCTCCCAAGCCTACAGCACCTGGTGTTCTCAGGTGGTCTCCCATCCAAATACTAACCAAGCCCCACCCTGCTTAGCTTCTGAGATCTGATGGGATTGGATGCCACAGGGCTATGGCCGCAGGCATTAACATTCCCTTTTTTCTTGATTAACCTGTAGACAGGTTTCCTCCTGATTATAAGACTCTGGCCTCCTCTTCTTAGAACATTTATTTAGAAGACTTGTCTTTGCAAGTTCTTTGCCTGACCCTTTAAAATGTAGGTAAATCTTCTCCCAACCTATTGCCAAATCTTCTCCCAACCTATTGCCAAACTATCTTGCTAGAAAACCTCTTGACATGTGATCATACAAAAAAGCAGCTTCCCTTTTGCCTAGTCTCTGTGGAAAAAGAGGAGCCTGACTTTAATAAACTCATTTAGCAAACACAGATGGCCTGAGCACAGTGACCACCTTCCCTCTGGTGTTCTCCAGTACTTTTGCACTAGCTCATCTCAGTGCTTAAAGTTCTTCCTGTCTTTGTTACAGCCCAGCTGCGTTCAATCTCTCACCTCTATTGCAGTCGTCTTGAATAAAGTCTTCTTTGCCTGTGTAACTCTGTCTGATGCAATTTTCTCTGACAGTTCATAGGCTTAACGTACAAGTGACTAACTGATACTCAGCTGCCCTCGGGTCCTAGAATGGTGAAAAAGCAAGCCTCAGTTCTCCAAAATACTTGGCCAGGTGAGTGTCATAAAAAACGTTCTGTGGTGGAGAGGATTCCTGAGTGCACAATTGTATCACATCCTTAGTGATCTTGAATGAGGCAATGACACTCTCAAAATCAGAACTCTAGAGGCAGAGAGAATGAGGCAGAGACTCTCACAAGCCTCCTGCATGAACCACTAACATTAACAGTATTTAATTATGTAGTCTTCTTAACAGAGTTCTTTAGTAAAGGTGTTCTGAATTTTAAGCATTCCCAGAAGGGCTAAGAAACTGAAATCCTGCCAAGTATACCCATAGCAATTGTATCAATGATAAAAATTGCATAATACATTTGTGTATGTGTCCCCTAGCTTATCTAGACATTAAGTATATAGATTCTTACATAATAAAAATAAATGAATAGCTTCACCAATTTCCCTTCTCTTCTTTGTAGGTAGAAAGGTGTCTTTGTATTTGTAGATATAATGTCATTAAATTGAATAAGGAAGCAAGAACATACAGAAAGATCAAACTTGGTGTGTGCAATAATATTTCAATTTCATATAATTCAACAACATTTGGGCCACTTATTGTGGAAGGTGAGAAATAAGATTCAGTGTATATGATATGTAACCAAATTCCAAGTCAAGTCAATCTTTTTTATCATTTTAGAAATTGAAGTGTTGACAACAAAATAAATGTTCAAATCAGCTCAGTGGCTCTAAGATTCACTTACGCTAGAGAACAACCTCAAAGCTCATCTCAGCCCTGTGTTTCTGATGCAGCAAAAGTAGGTGCTGAATTTTCTGCAGATCAGATTAAGTAAAATGTAATGAGTTTGACCAAGGATTTGAGGTTCTCCAAGGAAACAAATGAGAACATAAAATAATGAAAAGCCAAGAAAGGCATCTTAGAGTGAGAACCAGGAAACTTCAGTATCTCATGTTTGTTATCTAGTTATTTTTCCACCCTGGCATGCTCCAAGACAGTGATTATGACCTCTGGGAAGAAGTATTGCTAGTGTTTTACCAGCACAGACATCCAGAGAGGTCTCAACAACAACTATCAGGGCCTTGATGGTACACGGAAACCTGATGGAGATGCAGAACAAATTGTGCTATTTCATATCATTAGTAAATACGTCTGTAAGCAAGGGATTTTCCATACCTACTCTGTTCTGTGCTCCCAGCCTAGGCTCAGAGAGGTCTATGACAACAGTGTCATTTCACTTGCAGGGTTTCCCTGGGTTGCCAGCTAAAAATGAGTTCTATCATTTAATTGTTCTTAATCTCCTTTAGCTTTTAGCCCAATGGCCTGGCAGGAAATCAGAGAAAGACATGGAGAAGAAGAGAGGAAATCTGATTCCTTAAGAACTAGGTCTTTATTTGTTAAGGGCTAGGAACAAGAGAGACAGGAGAAGAATTAATTTGAATTATGGTGCTGGAGATAAATGTTGAATGTACCATGGACTGCCAAAAGGACCACCAGATCTGTCCTAGAAGTACAACCAGAGTACTCCTTGGGAACAAGGATGGTTAGACTGCTTCTTATACATTTTGGACATGTAGTCAGGAGAGACCAATCCCTGGAGAAAGGTATCATGTTTGGGAGAGTGGCAGGCCAACGGAAAAAGGAAAACCCTCCACCAGATGGATTGACCAGTGTCTGTAACAGCGGGCTTAAACATAAATAAGATCGTGTGTCTGGCACAGAATCGAAGAGTGTTTCATTCCATCGTACACAGGATCCATATGAGTCGGACTTGACTCAATGGCACCTAACAACAACAACAACAGCAAAAGGATTGTATTTGATTATACCTGGTTCACACTAGGTACACCCAAATATTTACGGAAAGAAATAAAATGAAGAAGAAAAAGAGAGAAGAAAGAGGAGGTGGAGGAACACATGGAGGAGGAGAAAAAGGGAAGAAAGAGTGTAAAGGGAAGGGAGGAAGAAAAGAGTGAGGGGCTGTTTTTAGAGGCCTCCATTTAGCTCAGTTGATAGCGTGCTGCTGTGCACTCTCTGAGGCCCTGGGTTACATCCCCAGCACCTCAAAAATAGGAGAAAAACGTGGCAACCCATTCCCAAAACAATCTTGAAATAATCAGATACTGAAAACCCAATAAAGAGCAGAGAAGCACTGACATAATGCTGGGCATGTGACATGGTGTTGGGGAGTGTTTCATTCTGTTGAACATAGGGTCTCTATGAGTCTGGCCCAACTCAAAGGCACCTAGCAACAACAACAATAAATTTCCAGTGGTTGGGGATTACATTCTGTTTCTTTAAAGGCTTTGAGCAGGTTATGATGTTTACATGATAAGCACATTGTCAGTTTTTCTGACATTTGTGCCACGTTAGTCCAAGAGGTGAGAATGTTAAACTGTGTTTACACAGTTTGTATTGCAAATTTCATCACCTTTGCTTTCTCTTAGCACATTAAATTCTTTACCTTTAAGCATAAAAATCATTCCTTCTTGATGCTAAAGATACAATGCTGGTCTCTGCTGAATTGCTTTCTGACAGTTCAGCCCTGGATACATTTGAATAGTGTAAACAAGTATGTGTATGGAAATACTTACGAAGTCCAGGAAATAGTAGATAAAGTTGCCAGTGTAGGCACTGAGCATCTGAATAAACATGAGTCTTGACTTTCATTCTGAGACATGTACAGGAATTACTTTAGATATTGCTACCTGACTGGCTACCAAAGCAGTTATACACACTGAGATATGACCTCATGAACCTTCAGGCATCCTTCTTTAGCGTTGTGGATAAAACATGACTCTAGAGTAAAGGATGATTCCACAGGACCAGGAGCAGATATGTGTGGTATCCATAAGGCAGATGAGAAGTTACCGAAGGACCATGCATTTGCATGACTTTTCAGAGCCAGTGCACAACTATATTCCACACAGAGGTACATTGATGTGAGCACAGAAACCCATCAACATTGACATGAACAGCAAAATGTCAGCTCTCTAAACAAAGGATCTAGTCATAATGCTACTCTTTCAGCATAGTTGTACCTTACTGAAAAAAATCACAAAGTCATCCAAACTTGTTTACCCTCCAGAATGGGCCTGACAGCAATGTCAAAGAAAACTGATGGGAAGGATATTGGATTTCAGTGCGTTGAGAGAATACAACTTTCAAAAAGCAACACCTGCACAGAAGGAGAGACACTTTTTAGGTAGCATTCTACTTGCAAGATTTTCCTGTAGGCAAATGCAGTGGTGACCTATATAATTCCACCTACTCTTATTTATAAAACAGAGAGATCCCCAGGGCAAGGGAGCACCAAAAGATAGGATATTCCTAGGTATCTGAGAGTTGGCAATGAGAAGCTGGTGGTGAATGCCTCAGTACTTCAACTAGCTGTAAGAACTAAGGACAGCTCCACAGATAAGCTGAGACATGGAGCAACTCAGACCATAGGACATTTTTCTACAAATAGCAATGAAGAAGTAAGGCCTATAGTTCAGTAGGGTATAGGAACATAGTACTGCATAAAGAAGAGAATCAGTGGCTCAGAAAAAATTTATAAGCAAAAAATGGAATTCATCATATCCAGTATACAGGAAATCCTATGTTTTTTGCTATTATTATAAAGATTTAAGTTATGTGAACCCCATGGAAGAATCCGAAACATAATTGAGTGAAAAAGGGGTTATTGTTAGGTGCTATCAAATTGGGTCTGACTCCTAGTGACCCTATGTACAATAGAAAAAAACACTACCCGACACTGTGCCATGCACATGATCTTCATTGTTGCAGCTGTTGTGTCAGTCCATCTAGTTGAAGGTCTTCCCTTTTTACATTGACTCACCACTCTCCCAAACATGATGTCCTTCTCCAGGGATTGGTTCCTCCTGACAACATGTCCAAAATACATAAGACAGAGTCTAGCCATCCTTGCTTCCAAAGAGCACTCTGGTTTCACTTCTTCTAGGACAGATCTATTGGTTCTTTTGGTAGTCTATGGTATATTTAATATTCATCTCCAGCACTATACTTCAAAATCATTAATTCTCCTCCTATCTCCTTTATCCACTGAACAACTTTCACAAGCATATGATGCAACTGAAAATATGGTATGAATCAGGTGCATCTTTTTTTTTCAATGTGATATCTTTACTTTTCAACATTTTTTAAAGAAGTCTTTTACAACAGTGTTTCCCAAGGCAATGCTTCTTTTGATTGCTTGACTGCTGCTTCCATGGGTGTTGATTGGAGAACCAAGCAAAAAAAAATCTTGGACAACCTTAATTTTTCCCCTTTGTCATATAATTGTTTACTGATCTAGTTACAAGGACTTTTGTTCTCTTGGTGTTGAAGTGCAATCCATTCTAAAGGTGTGTTCTTTGATCTTCATCAGTAAAAGTTTTAAATCATCTTTAGTTTCAATAAGCAAAGTAATATCATCTGCATAATGCAGGTTGTTCATGAAACTTCCTCCAGTCCTTATACCATGTTTTTCTTCATAAAGTCCAGTTTCCTGGATTATTTGCTCAGCATAGAGATTGGAGAGGTACAGTGAAAGGATACAGCCCTGTCACACCTTTCCTGACTTTAAACCAGGCAGTGTTTCCTTGTTTGTTCAAACGTCTCCTAGTCTATGTGCATGTTTCTCATAAGTACAATTAGGAAGGGAAATACACATAAATAAACAGTAAATAATTCCAATTAGATAACATTCATGAATCAACAAAACCAATCAATTGTGATAGGAGTGAGAATGTGATTAGGTATGGAAATGAGACTGACTGGAAAAGGGCACAAGAAAGTGTCATCGAGTGACCAGGTATCATTTCATGGGTATAGATGTGCATGCAATAATAAAATACTAATGTAAACTAACCAGAGAAGGGACAATTCAAGGAGCATAAAGAAGGAAGGAAGGATCTAGCAAAAGGAAGCGATGATGGGAGAAGACAGCAGGGGGAAGAGGGACAAGGAGGAGCGACGAATGAGAGAGAGGGAGACCTCAAAGTAAACAGCCCAAATTTAAGAGTTTGCAAAATAATTATAATAATACCAACAATACCAAAGGATGATAATAATGGAAATGGACTAGATTATTCATGTAATACTGCTGACAATGTAAAAAGATAGATTACTACAGAAAGAAATGTGGACTTAAATCATAATTGGGATGTAAGGGTATACAGTAAAATATTCCCACAAAAAGAAAAAAAAAAAAGGATGCGCATGTAAGAGCCATAGAGCTACATGGGTAAAGTCTGTGCATTTAAAAAGGAAGTGTGATACCTGATTTTAGTGGGTCCCACCATGCTCAACTAGATAGATCAGCACAGTGTCTACAACGTAAAAAGATCATGTGCCTGGTACAAAGTCAGGGAGTGTTGCATTCTGTTGTACATAGAGTCACTGAGTTGGACCCAATTTGACAGCACCTAACAACAACCAACATCATTATCAGCCTTGGTGATTATGGTGGCTTGGGTCTAAAATGTCCCCCAAAGGCCTTGTGTTTGAATGCTTGGTTCCCAGTAGGTGGCACTTTTTTTTGAAAGGCTGTGGAATTTTGCGTGGTGGGACTTAGCTGGTAGAAGTAGGACAATGGAAGTGGGTCTTTGAGGTTTTACCTAGGGCCCTAGTGCTAGCTGCTTTCTCTGCTTCCTGATACCATGATGTGATAGAGTCATCCAACATAGGCTTTACTGCTGCTTGGCTATGTCTGTCTACCGTTACTGTTTGAGGTCCTCTAAACCATGAGTCAAAATAAATCTTTCCTCCCATAAGTTGTTTCAGTCAGGTGTTTGGCCACCATAATGCAGAAGTAGAGTAATATATTTAGACAAGCGCAAATGTCCTTATAGAATATTGCCTGCTTCCTACCCAGTGAAGCGCACAATTCATTGCTCCTTCCTAAGAAGTAAACAAAATGAAACTATCCTTGAACATTTACTCCTATCAGCCCCATTTAGTACTTAACATGTTGTGAGTATTCATAAATATTAAACAGGCACTCCCAAATCAGGCATTACGTGAAATTCAAAAGTACAGTAGGGAGTGAGGAGTTTCACTGAGCACTGGTATTAGGATACCATGGGTATGTTAAGCAAATCTTGTATTTACGACATGTGTTTGAAAACACTTGGTAAAATGCAGTTAATACTCTGCTCAATTGTTTAAACACCAACACCAACATACCCACACGCAGACATACACACACACACACACACACACACACACACACACCAGAAGAGCACCCACTTGTATAGCTTACACCATCATTTCTCAGTAACTCTAGCCTCAGAATGATGTACATAAATCTCAGAGGGTGGAGAGAAAGAATTCCAGCTTTCCAGGTTCATGGGCCATAATTCTCCATCTGTTGCTTGATTAATGGAGTAGGTTTGGCACCACTCTGCCCTACAGTCAAAGGTAGAGCACACTAATGAAGACCAATAGGTGGAGAAAGAAAACAGAGAAAAAGCAAGTTCATGACTTAGGTGAAGAACAGAAAATCATTCATCTCTTTTAACTGAGACTTGGAAAGTGTGGGGGGAAAAGGGATTTTCATTTCTCTTTTTGTTTACTACTGAGAACTCGCTGAAATTTTCTGGCTTTGGTTTTTCATTTTGTATGTTTGAGGAGCAGAAAATGAGAATTTGGAGCATCGATACTATGTTTGGCTCTGTGTGTGTGTGTGTGTGTGTGTGTGTGGTGTGTGTGCGTGTATGTTGAGGGAAGCTGGGAAATACTCCTCCATGTATATAGCACTGATGTTGGGCTTTCCAAGGACTTTCATTCTCTGCTCCATTCATTTCCAGTTGCTTGCACTTCAGCTAACATCCTCAGTGACTACAATGAAAATAACCCAAAGTGACAGCTCAAGACCAGCAAAAACTGGCATATGCCCATAAAAACAATTTATATTTCAGGCAAACCCCTCCCAGGGTAATTTTTGTCAGTTTTCTTTGTTGAAATCCCTGTTATTTCTGCTTGAAACCACTTAGGTCGTAACTATATTTTAAAAATGAAAACTGAGAAGATGAAATGTGTCTTGCCAGGGTAGGAAGAAGTAAAAGGATGGCAAGCAAAGAAGAAGGTTGAGAAATCAGCCTAGTCTTTTCGCCACCCTGTCAAAACTTGCTCCTGCTGCTGATGTGTGTTACAGTATGTTGGGTGATGGATCTGCCAGTTTCATCTACGGACATCTTCCAAATTATTCTTGTTGTTAGGTGCCATCGAGTTGGTATCCGACTCACAGTGACCTTATGTACAGCAGGTGAAGCAGTATTATTAGTGCTTCTCTGCTATTCATAGAGTTTTCAATGGCTAATTATTTGGGGGGAGTGGGTTGCCAGGTCCTTCTACCAAGCCTATAGCATCAGGTGTTCCCAGGAGGTCTCCCATCCAAATACTAATCAGGCCCGACCCTGCTTAGCTTCCAAGATCTGATGGGATCAGACACCATAGTGGTATGGCTCCAACCATCTTCCAGATTAGATATTTGGATAATCAATACACTATAAGCAGAGCCCACACTTGTTGGTAGGCTTCTTCCTTGTGGGTGTAGTCAGAAAATTTGATTACCATGTGACTACCTTTTCAGAGAATCTGCTACCCCTTCTCCAGGGCTGTTCCAAGAAAGATGGCCTTGCATTAGGCTTCATCTTTACTGGTATATTTGCAATCAGTGCATCCATGAGAAAGCACACCCTCACTAAGCCTAGGGCAGGACCATTCCCAGGGCTTTGTGTTGTTGTTGTTAAGTGCCATTGAGTCAGATATGACTCATGGCACCCCTATGTACAACAGAATGAAACACTACCCAACACTGTGCCATACATGTGAACCTTTTATATGTGAGCCCAACATTACAGCCACTATATTTCTTATTTTAAGTTGCACCACATGAGCAAAAGGAGGTCCTAGGGATTTTACTCCATTCCTGTCATTAAGGTCAAGTCTACTGGGAGTAGGAAACTCTTCCCCTGTCATTTCTTGAATGCCTTCCAGCCAGTGGGGCTCATTTTCTGGCACTATATTTGACAGTGCTTCTCTGTTATTCATAGGCTTTAAATGGCAAATTGTTTTAGGAGTGGCTACTGTGTCCTTCTTCCTAGTCTGTCTGAGTGGGGAGGCTTTGCTGGAATCTGTCCACCATGGCTGGCCCTAATAGTATCTGAAGTACCAATGGCATAGTTTTCAGACTCACAGCAACATGCAAACCCCCACAGAACAACAGGACAACAAGCTGACAGGCAGGGGGGGTTCTGGGCTAGCACATCCTAATCCATATATAGCTTACAGAAGAAGAAGATATGGTGAAGGGAAGTTATGTTCATTTAAGTTCCTTTTAGACATATCAACCCATCTCTAAAGGACACCGGGTTGTTTTTGTTTTCTTTTCTTTTGTTTTGTTTTCATAAAAATCAGTGAAATGATGAGCTAAGAAGACGTAGTTCCCAGCAAGACATTCTATTTCTGATCAAAATATCTATTTCTCTCCCTCTTTCCCCTTAGATTAATGGATGTAGCAGTTCTGTTTGAATAGAACTCTTTCAAACCCAACCATATCCCATGGCATTATTACACATAGCATGTGGAAGGGGAGAAGTGGTAGGAGGAGCATCAGCATCTAAATATATCCAAGCATACATAAAATGAGTTTTCTCATCAATTGAGGATTATTCAAATTACCTATAATTTTTAAAGGTTTTCCTTGAAAGTCATTATTCCATGGGTACAATATGCTATGGATTAAAACATGCCTCCCAAGCCCTAACTACCATATGTACACAGAAAGACTCATAGGAAGTTATTGACTTACATTAGCTTTATTAGCATTTCTACCTTTCCCCAAAATAGAATTAAAATAAAAATGTAACTTTAAAAAATACCATTTAAGGAAATCTTATAACTTACTTGGGCAATGTCTGTGCTAAGGGCTGCCTAACCAAAACTTTATATATCCACTGTTTGCCTCTATGAAACATGTATTTTACAAAGACACATCAATTGAATCAAATGTGAACAATAGAGTAATTGAAGAACAAACTTTAAAAGTGTAGGTGTCTAGAGCCATTTAATTAACAAGCAACATGTTTAAACACCTCAATAGAAGCAAATTAATATGCTGTGCAATGATGCAATAGCTGATATTCAAAATGTCTATCCTGACTCTCAGGAGATATTAAATTATTAATTATGTCCAGATTAGTTTGTTTAAGAAAGTAGAGAAGTGTATCTTTACTACAAAAATTTTCATTGCTACAGAAAATGTTTAGCCAATTTTTTTTCAAGGTTACAACACACATGTAGCAAAACTGATCTCCTGGAAGAATACAATTGATATGTGCATTTAATTACTTGACTTTGATGGACCAATGAGATGATATAACCACTAGATATACCACAAATCCATTATTAAACCCCTGTAGGCCCATCAAGTAAATGGTCACCTAATTCCCATGTTTTTACAAATCCTTGAGGAGAAGGAAAACTAAACAAATGGAATAGTTAGGCTTCTGATTTGAGAACTAAAGAGAAGTCCGAAGTCGTTTAATTTCTCTACTGATAGAAATTGATAAGATTAATGGAGAAAAATGCAATCTATACAATAGGACATAGTTGATAGTTGGAAATGGATGATATGGGAGGGAGAGAGGAGCCTCCGAGGTCACTCTCAGGAGCAATCACATCAATTTCCTGGTATGTAGACGCTTAGGGGGGCTGGGATTTAGCTCAGTTGGTAGAGTGCTGCGCTGCAGTCTCTGAGGACCCGAATTCAGTTCCCAGCACCACAAAAATGGGAGAAGGGCCTGGCAATCCACTCCCAATGCAATCCCGAAACAGTCAGCCACTGAAAACCCTAGGAGGGTCGCTATGAGTCAGATACCGACTCGAAGGCACCTAACAACAACAACAAAATGCTTAGGGAGAACAAATTCCCAAGCAGGGCACCTTGGGGCAAACAGTAGTGGGAAGAGAATATTGTCATTTTTAGATTTTCTCAATTTGTAATGCAAACAAAATATTCAGTATGAGCCAAAGAGTTGAGTTGGCAGTACCAGAAATTCAGAAGATTGATTTTGACTGAAAACATACATTTAAGCATAATGGCATATAGATTTTAAGGCAAGGGGAGAGGGAAGGGAGGAGTCAAGGAAAGAGAACAGAGAACACCACTTTTTAACAATGAGACAAAGGGTGCCAGTTATTACACCAAGCAATAATAGGGAAGAGTAGAAATAAATTTTATATTTTATATTTTCCACTAAGTACTTTCAATAACTGAAAAACTTTCCAAATCCACCACTCAGAAGGAAATGTACAGTAATGCAAAACTGAGTATGCAACCAGAAAATGCTATAATATGGCAATCTGGGAAGATTTGGGAGAAAGTTGAAATATGGTGTGGTGCAATTGAGTTAATAAAAGAAAATGAAGGAAAATCTAGAAGAGTAGAATGTTATGGCAAAGACATAGTTAAACATCTTCATTCCAAAAACTTTTCTAATTCTCAATAACTTTCACTATAGTACTGTATATGAGCTCCCCCCAAAGACTTATCACATTTATTATATTTGTTAATATCTCTGTCTCTTGTACTTTATGTATGCTCCTCTAGGCCAAGGGTCTTATCTAGTTCTAGTTCATAATCCATAGGACAGAAAACTGTATGTGGTCAAGGATCACATAATACCTATGCTCAGTAGATGTAAGCAGAATAAAGAATTAGTGTAAAATCAGTTGGATACTCTACAAAATGTTTCTCAAGCTCCACATGCAGCCATTGCAAACTCTATGCTAATTCATGAATTCGTCTTAAATCATGATTTGGAAAGGAAAAAGAAGTAATAAAATTAGAAACCTGGCATTTTTATGAGAAAAAAATCTGGCAACCTACTCCCAAAAAAAAACAATCAGCCATTGAAAAGCCTATGAATACCAGAGAAGCACTGGCAACAGTGGCACAGTGTGGGGTAGTGTTTCATCTGTTGTACATAGGGTTGCTATGAGTCAGACCTGACTTGATGGCACCTAATAACATGACAACAACAGAGTCAATGAATTACAACTGAGCATCTGGCAGAGAAAGAATTTCTAATAAGAGGTCACAGGTCAGGTTGAGGAGATTAAATGGAAATGCTTCCCTGTGCATTGGCATATACAAATTAGTCTGGGTGATAGGCAAGGCAAATATTAGTCCCTGTTTATAGGTAATGGAACTGAAATTATTGGTGTGAATGTTGCCAAAATCCAGAAAGTGAATAAGTAGTAGAATAAAGCAGAATTCTATCCAAAGTCTTCTGATTTAAATAAGATAACTTTTAAATTGTGTCACACTAAGGAAAGTAGGTTTTGTGAATATTGATCAGATGTATAAACCAAATGAAAATCACAGTAGAAAGTAATTTCATCAGCCTACATCAAGCAGAAGAAAGAATATCATGGATGGAAGACAAGGTTGAAGAAATACTAAACTCAGACATCAACAACAACAACAAAAAAAAACAATAAAGGAATAACACTCCAACTTCCAAGAACTGTGGGACAAGAAGAGATATAATCTAAGAATCTGTGGTATAAAATGAGCCAAGACTAAAACTAAAGGCATAGAAAATCTATTTAATGAAATAATAGCAGAAGACTCTCCAAATCTAGAGGAAGAAATAGATACCAAAACAATACAAGCAACCAGAACCCCAAATAGACATGACCAGAAAAGATCCTGCCCATATTACATTATACTCGGAATGCTAAAACTACAAAGCAAAGAAACAATTTTAAAAGCTGCAAGAAGCAAACCCATCATAATAACATCAAAGCTGACATCAGTAACCCTCAAAGCCAGGAATTCATGGAACGACATATTTCTTTCTTTCTTTCTTTCTTTCTTTCTTTCTTTCTTTTTTCAGTACTGGGGGTCGAACCCAGGGCCTCGCGCTTGCATGCTTTGCAAGTGCTGGACCACTTTTGGAGACAGGGTCTCACTAAATTATGCAGACTGCCTCTGGTCTCAAACTTGCAATCCTCCTGCCTCTGCCTCCTGAACTGCTGGGATTACAGGCATGTGCCACCACATCCAGCTAGAATAATATATTTCAATCCCTGAAAGCAAATAATTGCTATCCAAGATTACTCTATCCAGAAGCTATCCTTTAAAAGTGATGAAGAAATAAAGACCTTCCAAGAGAAACACAAGCTTAAACAATTCATAACCACCAAACCAGCATTGCAGATGCTTACTTACAGGAGTCCTACACACAGAAGAAAAAGAAGACAAATACAAATAGGAGAATACAGGAATGAATAAATCCTATGAAAGGACACATGAACAAATGAAAGCTAAGAAAGAAACAAGGATACCTACCTCAGTAAGCACCAAATCCCTAATATGAGCAGGGGAGAATGTGAAGAATGACCAACACCCAAACAAGCTAGAAAAACAACCAAAAAATTACACAGAACGTCAAATTCCTCTAAATAATAACCCTAAATATAAATGGTCTTAATGTTCCACTTAAAAGATGAACATAGCTGGTGGGATTAAAATGAACACCCAACTATTTGCTGTCTTCATGAGACATACCTCCCTCAAAAGACACACAGACTGAAATGAAATGATGGAAAATGATTTACCAAGTGTAGGGAAGCAAAATGAGAGTATATGTTGCTATACTGATATCTGACAAGGTTGACTGCAGCCAAAAATTAATCAGAAGAGACAAAGAAAGTGACGATATATAAACAAAAGGAACAATCATTCAAGAAGACATAACAGTTGTAGGTATTTATGTACCAAACTCTGGTACACTTAATTTCATAGAACAAACATTACTGGCAAGAAAGGAACTTCAATAGAGCCTGCACCTGTACCACTGTGGTGTCCGATCTCAGAAGCTAAGCACGTATTCAGATCTCAGAAGCTAAGTGGTTAGTACTTGGATGGGAGACCACCTGGGAATACCAGGTACTGCAAGCTTGGGGGATGGACCTGGCAACTCATTCCCAAAAAACACCATTGAAAACCCTATGAATAGCAGAGAAGCACTGACAATACTGTTTCACCTATGGTACATAGGGTCATTATGAGTCAGACCTAACAACACCCTAATTCAGCAATAAATAGATCATGCAAAAAAATTGAAGAAAGAAATTTTTAAATGTATATTGAGTTTACAATCTATATGATACTATGATTTTTCCCCACAAAAATGATTATATTACACTCTAATCAATAATAATTACATCAAAACAAGTTCATATAACTGTGGTGTAAAGAATACAATAAATTCTAAAAAAATAGAAAAATACAATGGAGATTTGAGGAAGAGTAAGCATAGATAGCTGTAGAGATGAAAATCGCTTCACAGAATATGTGACAGTTGAGAGAAATTTTTAGAAATCATCTACTAAATATGTAAAATATACTATATATTTCTTAGATGCTTTCCCACATATTATGCCTTTTAATTAATGCATGAATGGAGAATAATGGCTACAACAGAAATGGGTCCTTATATCTAGGAAGGGGAAAGCACAGACATGATTATGCAATTTGTCTAGTTTCTTGGAATGCAGAGGACATGTGGGATAATATCCATAACTAACACTGTAACCTTAAAGCATTACCCATGATATAATAAATAAACTTTGACCATTAAAGTGAAGAATATAAAGATGACTATGAATCATGGACTTTATTTCAGTAAAAGAATGATGTGTTTGATATTTATGTTGTGTTTAATTGGCTCAGGATTTTTAACATAAAGAAACAAAAAGTGGAATGATAGTGAATAGAATAAACAGAGAAGCTAAGTGTAGAGTGTAGGGTAAATACTATCACTGTGGGTTATAATGAAGTTATCCACCACAGATTACATGCAGGCAACTGGAGATCTTTTGACAGACAAATGCCATAAGCAGACAGGGAAAATGAGTGCTGTGGACAGTGTGGTCTGAGTGACCCCCAAGGGTTCCACTATGATTAAAGTTTGGTCTTTAGGGTGTCACTGTTGAGAAGTACTGTGGAGACTTCGGGGCATGGGGTCTAGTGAGATGCTCTTAGGTTTTTAGGGCACTCTGAGATGCTCTTAGGTCCTTAGGGGAGTGCTCTCAGAAAGTGGGAAAGTGGTTCTCCTGGGAAGTCCTCAGTAGTTCTAATGAGAAGATTGTTGTAGATGCCTGGGTTTGCCCCCCCCACCACCATCTCCCTCTCTTTCCCTCTTTCATTTCCCTCATGGTTTAGAATACAATCACTTTTTTTCTCCCATGCATGCCCCTGCCATTGCTATCTGTGCCATTAGGTAATGGAGCAAAGCAGCAGCCCTCATGGAGCGTGTGCTATGCCATTTGGGCTTTGAACCTCCAAAACTGTGAGCTGAATAAACCTGCTTTTCTTCATAAATACACTCTCTCGGACATTTCACTAAAGTGGCAAGAAGCTGATGAATACACAAAGCAAATCCATTTCCAAGGAGTAGAGATGAAAAGCAAAAATGCAGAATTAACAGCAAGATACATGTTTCCACAGAGTTTCACAATTTACAAAAGTTTCATATCCTTTATAGTGTTTGACAACTGTGAGGCAAGGAGGGAAAATTGTCTAATTCATGTTTCAGAGATGACAAATATATTTAAACTAGATGATGTTCTAAAAAATATATTCAATAGAGTTAGATCAAGTAATTGGTCATCTGGATTCAAATCCAGTGTTCTTTTCAGGACATCTGTTGAAAAATGATGATTATCAGCTAATAGACACCAATAGATAATAAATGTTTTTGAATTAATGGACAGTAAATGTTATAATAAGGTGACAAAGAAAGCCACATTTAAAGGAATTAGGAAAGAAATAATTACTATTACTGTTTACAGGTAACGTTGTTGTTAGGTGCTGTTGAGTCAGGTCTGACTCATAATGACCCTATGTACAACAGAATGAAATACTCCCCAACATTGTGCCATGCCCAACACTATGTCAGTGCTTCTCTAGCTATCAATAGGGCTTTCAATGGCTGATTGTTTCAGGATTGCTTTGGGAGTGGATTGCCACATCCTTCTCCCATTTGTGCAGTGGTGGGGATTGAACCCAGGGCCTCAGAGTACAAAGCAGCACTCTACCAACTGAACTAAATGCCAGCCCCAAATAGGTAACCTTATTGAATGCTTATTCTACACTAAACTCTGCTTTAGATGCTTTCTTCTAAATTTAAACTTCACAACAACCCTGTGTTATGGGCTGTTTGTGCTCTTTTGACAGATAAAGAGACTAAGGCACAGCACCGTAAAGTAACTTAGGGAATGTATCCAACTACTAAGTAAAAGCTCTGGGACAAAAGCAACTTGACTTACTAACAACTGTGAAACAGACAGTTGGTCCTAATTTCCATGGAAAAATTTATAAATTGATGAAAGAGAGAAGCAAGTAGATGAAAAATGGATGGTGTGATGGCTAATCTTATGTGTCAAGATGCCCATATTAAACCTTATTTCTGGATGTGTCTAGATAAGATTAGCACGTGAATTAGTGGGCCCAGTAAAGTAGATGGCCCTCCTCAACATGGATGGCTATTAACCAATCTATTGAAAACCTGAATAAAACAAAAAGCTGAGGAAAGAAGAATTCATACATTTCTTCCTGCTTAACCTAGAACATTGGTTTCTCCAGCTTTTAGACTATAGTTTTCACTATCATCTCCCAAGGTTCTCAGGTCTACAGGTTCTGTCTGGAAATACATTACAAGCATTTCTGAGTTTCCAGCTTGCAATTGGCAGATCATGAGAGTTCTCAGCCCCCATAGTTGTGTGAGCAAATTTCTCATAACAAAATCTCTCTCCCTATCTATCTATCTATCTATCTATCTATCTATCTATCTATCTATCTATCATCTATCCATCCTACTATGTCTTTGTCTCTGGAGAATTGTACTTAATATGGATGAATGTATAGATGATGTGTAGGCTGAGGTTTAGCTCAATTAGTAGAGTGTTGCTCTGTTCTCTCTGAGGCCACGGTTCAATCCCCACCACCCACAAAAATGGGAGAAGGACCTGGCAGCCCATTCCCAAAACAATCCTGAAAGAGTAAGACACTGAAAACCCTATGAAGAGAAAAGAAACACTGACATAGTGCAGGGCATGGTACAGCATTGGGGAATGTTTCATTCTGTTGTACATAGGGTCATTACGAGTTGGACCCAACTTGGCGGCACCTAACAACAACAACAACATAGATGATGTATGGATGATGTATGGGTGAATGGATAGTATGGATGGGTGGATAGATAGGTGAATAGAAGGAAGGATGGCTAGAATAGAGGAATTAAGAGAGAGAACAGATAGAAAGAAGTAAATAATAGAGATCACTAATATTGAAAGTTGTGATGACATGCTCTTATCTGTTACACAGAATGCTTTGTATATATTTGTCAAAATATGGTACTAAAAGCATTTAGCTCTACTTTCTTGTTATAGTGTGCTATATATGTGTGTGTGTGTGTGTGTATGTGTGTAATTTAATTTGTGTCTGATTTATGTTGTTGTTGTTGTTGTTGTTGTTAGGTGCCGTCGAGTCGAGTCCGACTCATAGCGACCCTATGTACAGCAGATCGAAACACTTGCCGATTCTGTGCCAGGCAAACCATCTTATTTATGTTTAAGCCCATTGTTGCAGACACTGTGTCAATCCATCTGGTGGAGGGTTTTCCTCTTC
>VMDO01005097.1:34543-47609 GCA_007922755.1 Pedetes capensis
GCCACTCTTCCAAACATGATGTCCTTCTCCAGGGATTGTTCTCTCCTGACTACATGTCCGAAATATGTAAGACGCAGTTTGGCCATTTTTGCTTCCAAGGAGCACTCTGGTTGTACCTCTTCTAGGACAGATCTGTTGGTTCTTTTGGCAGTCCATGGTATATTCAATAGACGTCTCCAGCACCACAATTCAAAAGCATACTCCTTTCCTGATTCAAAATTCACTTTTTAACTTGAGGAACATTAGATTTCTTTAAAAAAAAAAAAAAGAAATTTTATTTAAAAGGAAAAGAAAATATATATGAAGTTTTATAAAACATCAGCTGATGCTTTTATTGTCAAAGTATCTGTAGATTTTGCAAAATCCTGATGAAAAGTAGTTAAATGCATTCTTGTCACAAGGCTACTAAAATAGCTATATATCCCTCTATCACTGTTTCTCCTAATGGAGTATGCAATTCAAAACATTTAGCTCATAAACTAAGATCTGAGACTTCTAATCACATCTCTTTATGTTAAGCATAACTAGTATAGTTCAAAATGGCAATGTGCTTGTCTAAGAGACTGGATTCAAATGACATTTAAAATACACACACACACACACACACACACACTTGAGCCCAAGCATGCGCATACACACACACACACACACACACACACACTCAAGTCCCCAAACTATCTTCATGTTGGATTACTTCTGCTCAGTGTGAATTTGCTCAATCTGTTATATCTCTTCTTCATGAGAAAGGACACTGAGGAGGTAACATAATGTACTGGGTAAATAATAGTCAGATTTCCTTGTACTTACATAACCTCATGATTCCAAGGAGCTTTAAGTACCTTATAGATATTATCTCATTAATCCCTACAACATCAATGTGAGGTGGATGGCAAATAGAATGCTCTACTAGGCACAGAAAAGATGGAGATGATGATTATAATAATACATTGTGTTTGCAGAACATCCTGTGCTGAGGTGCTCAGAACATTTCACAGATGCTATCAAACGAATTGTCTTATCTTCCTAAGGGATTGGCACTAGGTAGGCATCATCTTATTTCAGATGACTGTGGAAAACAAAGGCATACACAGAGACTTATTAAATTTTATTGATAGGGATATAGTTGGAAGGATTTTTTTTTCACCTGACTATATACATGCTGCATTCATGGCACTGTGGCATCGGATCCCATCAGATCTCCGAAGCTAAGCAGGGTCGGGCCTGGTTAGTACTTGGATGGGAGGTTGCCTGGGAACACCAGGTGCTATAGGCTTGGGAGAAGGATCTGGCAACCTACTCCCCAAAAAAAACCTACCCTTGAAAATTCTATGAATAGCAGAGAGGCACTGACAATAGTGTTTTGCCTCCTTACATGTAGGGTTACTATGAGTCAGACACCAATTTGACGGCACCCAACAACAACAACTATATACTTGCCATTCGGAAAATTTGACTATTATTGTTATTTATCTGAAAAATAAAAGTAGAGAGTTAATTGATAGATGGATATATACATGGTAGATAGATAGATAGATAGATAGATAGATAGATAGATAGATAGATAGATAATCTAGAAGTTCAATCTATGGTGGTGGTCATCATATCGTGGTGCCATACCAATAGACTCAGAGGTATTGATGATTGAAAAGATGAAGTCTATATTTAGCACATTTTCTGAAATCTAATGTACTTAACTTTCAAAAGCTAATCAAAAACGTTTCTGAAGCAGGCTAATCAAAAACCTTTCTGAAGCAATGAAGATGGTAGAAATAGCAATCAATTTAAAACTTCAAATAATGTTCCTATCATTAAATAAATTTTCAAATGCCCAAAAGACATAAAACTCAAATGGCTGCAATGATTTTACTTAGGGACAAAATAGTTTTTGGAATGACTGGGCTTCCTGATATAATAATTAAGTTGTATAAAAGCAACATATTATTATAGTGGATTTTTCTGTTACTCTACACTCTCTTTTCACCTGAAAGAAGCTAACAAAAAGAAAGTAGCTGTTATCTTGTACACCAGTCTTGAAGGGAGAAGAGGGTAGTACTTTGAAAGGGCATTCAAATGACCCTGTGATTGAGCAGATGAGGTGGGATCAGATAAAAATAGAGGGACCTCTCAAGAATCATCTTGTAAAAATTTTTGGGAAAAAAATGTATGCATTTTTAAGTATAATGAAAACAATTGGAGGTCTTGAAGCAGAGACTTGATGTAGTCTGCAGTTATTGTAAAAATCATTCTGAATGCTTTAAGGATAGCAAACTGGAGAACCTCAACACTGGAAATAGGAAGAGTAGAATGGAAGCTATTGCAGCCATCAAGGAGAAAGGATAGAGCCTCTAGGAAAATATTCAATCACGAAAGAGTAAAATGAATTGTCACTTTGTCAACTATGCCATTTTCTAACCAAGATATTTTATCTCCCAAGACTAGAACAGCAATCAAATGACACAATGGTAGTAACTGCAAATATATTTATAAAGCCACAAAAGTTATAGATATCGACCTCATTATCATGACTAGAGGAATAGAACCAATTGATTTGTATTGTATTTCTTCCTGCATCCATTCTTCACTGAAATCATAGAAACTTGCTCCAGTAGAATTTGCTTCAGGCATAGCACCAAGCCAGTCAGACCCAAAAACTTCCTACACCAGCTTGATTTATCTTAACTTCCCAGGATCATAACAAAGGCAAAAACATATGAAAACTAAATAGATGCCCCTAAAGAAATGAGGAATATCAAACCTTAAGTGCTTTCCTTGTTTCATCAAATAAAAATAAGCAGAATTGAGCCTATTCCTTTTGTGTTCATTCCATTTGTTGAGCTTCTGTCATTAGTCATTGGTTAATGAAAGAAAGAGTGAGAAAATGAAAATCATTTTGACTGTGTACTAAGTATTCTTTACAAATAGAGGGATAGAAGCATGGGGGTTCAGAAAATTACTATTATATATGACATTGAAGCCAAATTCCTAGCTTAAATCAAGCCACTTGTCAGCATCTAGTTGGTGGGTACCGCAATACCACTCCTCAACTACTCTAATCAATTTAGTTATCTCCAATAAAATATGCTGTAAGTCAAATGGGCAAAGGAATTGAATAGACAGTTCTCAAATGAAAAGGCCCATAAAGCCATGAAACACATGAAAAAAAATGTTCAATATCCCTAGCCATTAGGGAAATGCAAATTAAAACAACTCTGAGATTCTACCTTACACCAGTAAGAATGGCCAAGATCAATAAAACAAATAACAACAAATACTGGCAAGGTTACAGAGAAAAGGGAACACTCTTACATTGCTGGTGGAACTGTAAATTGGTCCAACCACTTTGGAAATCAATATAGAGGTACCTTAAAAAACTAAAAATTGATCTACTGTATGACCCAGCTATAATACTATTGGAAATTTACCCAAAGGGAGATGTGTCATCATATCACAGAGACACCTGCATCTCCATGTTCAATGCAGCACTTTTCACAATAGCAAGGATATGGAATCAACCAAAGTGCCCATTGACAGAAGCATGGATAAAAAAAACTGTGGTACATATACACAATGGAATACTACTCAGCAATCAAAAAAAAAGAAATAATGCCATTTGTAGCAAAATGGATGGAATTGGAGAAAATTATTTTAAGTGAATGCACACAAGCTCAGAAAGAGAAATATCACATATTCTCACTCATATGTGGGAGCTGAATCAAAATTATAAGAAGGAAAAAATCCTATGCAGAGGTCAGAACATAATAAAAAAAGTTAAGATCAACCTAGTAGAGAAGGGACAATTTAGGGAACGCAAAAGAAGGAGGGAGAGATCTAGCAAAAGGAGGGAATCCTGGGAAAGGAGACAGGGGAGAGGAGGAACAAGGTGGAATGAGGAATGCAGGAGTGGGTGACCTCAGGGTGAACAGCCCAACTTTAATAGTCCTGGAAATAATTATAATAACACCAATAATACCAAAGAATGGTGTTAATATAGATGGGCTAGAAAATTCATGTAGAAATGCTGACAATGTAAAAAGAAAGTTCACTACAGAAAAAGTTTTTATCTTAAACATAATTGGAACCCAAGGATATATTACCATAAAAAGACAAGCAAATGGAAGAGAAGTCTTTGATGGGGGGTGGGAGGAAGGGAAGAAGTGCACAAGAGGGTAAGGGGGAACTTATCTGTGTATACAACAACTTATCTGTATACAACAAAATGCATATATGGAAATGTCACAATGAAAAGCATGTCAGAATGAATCACATTAAGGTGTATATTAAAAATTTCCAATAAAAATATGCTGTAAGTAAACATACTGAATGCATATAAACAATGTAAGTATTTCCTTACAGAATTACTTTTCTATTTTGTTCCAAACATTAGTTGGTATATTTTAAGTAGAATTGAGAGGAATACCTCCCAAATCTAAAGTTGGAAATTGAAAATGAGACTAAGCACAATTAAAAAGTCCTGTTATACTACAAATGCAAAAGTACAAATTGCTAAAAGAAATGCACAACATGGTTTAAAAATTATAGTATCAATCACAACACCCCACAAAATTTCAGATCTACAAGGTGCAGGTTTAATATGATAAGTTTGATAAGGTAAAGCCAAATGTATTCTACTATCAAAGAACCTGAATTATTTCAATTCAATGTAGAAGCCATTCTTACTCTCAAATATGTCTCTGGCACTAATTTTCTGATTTTATAATCCTAGTTCATGACAAATGTAATCTCTCAATGCAGAGCACGTCACTTCCTAGGCAAGAGGTTACAATGCTCTTTATTAAAGGCTCCAGAATGAAACAGGAGAAGAGGGAAAGAATTTTTTGTTCGTTTGTTTTGTTTTTTATCATACCACTAATGTCACCCTTGTCTCCTTAACCATGATGTATTTTCCTGTGCTGCTGAACGATCTATTACACAGCATTGGTAAAGCTTTGCCTCAGCAGGAGTTGTTCAGTGCTAAATGGTTTATGGATTTGAACATTGAGGCAATCTGTAAGCAGTTAGGGTAAGGGAAAAAAAGAGATTGGTTAGTGCTTTCACTTTAGCATGCCAAATATGCATTTTGTTTATAATTTAATTAATTATTAGCTTTGGTTGGAATAATCCTTTCTTATGAAGGCACATCTGGTGATAATTATGAAATGTGTAAACAATAGAAAATGTATTTTCAGCCAGTAAATAGAAATTTATCAATACTGGTAACAGGCAAATTGAAACTGCGTCCCATCTCTATTGTTGTTTATATTTGAAATACTTAAAACACTCCTTGTTATCTTGACACATAATTATATACAGAACAAAATATCTCTTAATAATCATATTTAACACACTATCCTTCTAAAAAATCTAATTAAAGCTTCCCCAAAGGAGAACACTCTGAATTTAGTGAATAGGTTTATATAACCATTGAACTTTCATTATAACTAATAGGCTAAACCCAAAACATTTGGGACATAGTAAATTATTTAAATTTACATCTACATCATATGACTTACACTAATCATATGTTAAATGAAAACTATTTAAAAGAACAAAGCACAGACACTTTGGGAGTGAAAATTTTAGTCATGCCTTACACAAACTTGTTTCAATACGATATTTATTTTTCCATTAGTCTTGAAAATAATTTTTTGAGATTCAAGAGCGTAGCAATGAGACATTGGTTAGAAATAAAACAGCTATTCTCACCCAGAAAGTAAAATTACAAATTTAAGAAGTTCTGTATTTTTTTATTATAGCCTGATACTGATTTTGGTCAGAAATAAATTTCTTCTAGATTTTCCCTCAAACACTGCAGTATAGTTCAGTACCCCTTTGTGGGTTCACGTGGGACCAGCCCTTAAAAATGCATTCAGCAAATGCTGGCACAGAAAGCTTACTTTGTGCCTATCCCTGTGCTAGAAGCCAGGATGCAAAGCTAAGCAAAATTAGATGAAGGTGCAGCCCTCTGCAACTGAGTCCAGGGGAGCCTTCCTTTACCAATCGCCAGTGGGCATTCACAGGGTTATAGTCATGAAGCTTACAGCATACAATTCACTTCACTCCCAGAATAATTATCAGATTATTTTGCCAGGTAGTGAGTATGTCTGTGTCTCCCGCTGGACATAGTTTGCTTGATTCAAGCTTGTTTTTCTACCCTTGCCCCAAAAGCTAGAGCCTGGTGTGGAGGAACAAACCCAGCTGTGTCCTGCATAGGTAACCTCCAACATGTCAGCTTTGCTCAGTACAAGAACCAGAGGCAAGCACCTGTGACTCCCTGGAATCCCACAGCCCTCTGCTCAAACTTCAGTCAGAGCCGGTGTCTGACTGGATTGTGATTATCAGTTAATATCAATGTTTAGTTACCAAGGAAGTGTGAAGTCACATGTCCCTAAGGTGATACACCAGAACCCAGGGGCACTGCAGTCTGAGAGGTTTGTGTTCACTTAGTTGCATTCAGTTTAGTTTGGTTTTCAAAATAAAGTACAAGTTTTCAGAGTTGGAAAATCGTGGAGACGGAAATGGATGAATGGATAGATAGATAGAGATAGAGAGAGAGAGATTCATTTTCTTCTCACTAGCCAGTCTATGGCCTGCAGCTGTAGCCCTATGGATTCGGATCCCGTCAGACCTCTGAAGCTAAGCAGGGTCAGACCTAGTTATTACTTGGATGGGAGACTGCCTGGAAACACTAGGTGCTGTAGGTGGGAGACGAAACCAGCAACCCACTCCCAAAAAGCAATACTCCATTGAAAACCTGATGAATAGCAGAGAAGCAATGACAATACTGTCTCCCTTGTACATAGGGTCACTATGAGTCAGATACAGACTCGATGGCACCTAACAACAACAACTACAGCCAGTCTATGAATACCTCTCGGTCATAGTCAGAATCTGGTTCCATTCACGTCCCCCAAACCTAGCACCTTGCCTTACACATCAGAGGCTCTGTACACACTTGTATCTGCCCCTTGTCTCCCACCCCTCCTCCAAGCTACATAGTTTCACAGGGATCCAGCAGAAATCCCACCAGTATCCAGGTACCTTTGTCTATCATTATGATAGGGATAACAATGCTTCTCTCAGTGAATCTCAAGTAATTGTCTTTCCTACAGCTATTTTTCTCTGAATTTCAGAGATGTAAAAAGCATCCTTTCTTCTCTTGCTGATGTCTATTCCAGAGGACTATAGAGTTAGCATGAAATATTTATCATATACTATTTCCCTCTTTCTATTAGGGGAAAAGTTCCTGTTTTCAAGCAAGTCACACTAAAATGTGTATAAATCTTTGCAAAACAAATTTCATATCATTATATCAAACTGAACATATCATGCGAGGAAGTTCCCAAAAAAATTTGATTTAAAAATTATATGACTCTTTTGTTTAATATTAGCAAAGAAAGATTTATAAAGCTAATGAAAAAAATAAAATAGTAAGGTTATGACTGTATGTCAGTAATCTAACCATTTCAATCCAAAAATTTTGTAGCAGATGAGTTGAAATTCTCCATTCTTGGAAGCAGCTAACCAACTGAATGTTTTGTTTTCTTTTTTGATCCCACATCTACCACCCAAAAAGTTGTGAGGTGTTAGTTTACAAAATTTTCATTTGATAAAGCAACAGCTAAAACTATGTAAACAGAATGCTGAGGCCACCATATTGCTCTTAGAATTTTGTGCAATATTGCTGTAAGTAGAGATGAATGGAATGGTAAAATAATGTTTGAGGTGCTCAGATCTTTGATTATGTTCTAGTTTCTGCATTACTATTTTAAAACAATTAAAAATTATACCTGCCTCAGAGAAAGAAATCATCTCTAATTTAAGCAAGCAGTTTTTCATATTTTAATTGATCAAATTCCAAGAATCTTAAATAATAGTTGTTGTTGTTAGATGGCTTTGAGTTGAGTCCTATTCATAGCAACCCCATGTACAACAGAACAAAACACTACCCAATACTCGGCCGTGGCCAGAACTATTGTCAGTGCATGTTTCTCTGCTATTCATAGGGTTTTCAATGGCAGATTGTTTTGGGAGTGAGTTTCCAGGTCATTCTCCTTAGCCTGCAGTACCTGGTATTCCCAGGGGGGCCCCTCCAAAGACTAACCAGACTGACCCTGCTTAGCTTCAGAGATCAGATGGGATCAGATGCTAGGGGGCTATGGCTGCAGACTTAAACAATAGTTGTTGCTGTTGTTGGGTGCTATGGAGTCGAATCCAACTCATAGTGACCCTCATGGTAGAGAATTATATATGTGTACTCTCATCATATTTCCCCCATGTGTCCTATTCCTTGGGCTCATTTATTATTTGAATTGTTTAACAAATATTTAAGTATCAACTAATCTTGTGTGCACCTGGAGATGCGAGGATGAGCTGTACATGCTCTGTACCTGCTTCATGGAACTTTTTGTTTGTTTACTTATTTATTGGGGCAGGTTCTCAGTATGTAGCCCAGGCTAGTCTCAAACTCATGACCCTTCTTCCACCTTCTCCCAAGTCCCAGGATTATAGCAAGTGCCACTACACCTTGCTAAATTCCTTTCTTAATTAAGAAAACTAAACAAGATTTCTTGAATAAATTCTCATGCTTTCTATTCTATTTGACTGGGTCATTTCCCCCAAAATACAATATCCTATGAATTCTTCAAAAATATCTGTATTGAAACCTATAAAAGAGGAGCGATAAATTTGAGGACTTTGAAAAAATCATTGATTAGTTATGACATGAAGAGTGGAGATGAGAGGGAGAGCAGTGGTCAGGAGGAAGCCTCTGGAGAGCTCTAGAAAGTGTGGCAGTTAATAAGAAACTGCAAAGGCATCTCTAATAGGATTCCGAACCCCAAGGACAGGATAGATCACCTGAATAGCCAGCACTCTCTTTTCTTCTATTTTAATACAAGAGAATGCAAGGTGAGCACATTTCTGAGGGCAGAATGAAGACTGGTTATTTCATACCTTCCCCTCCCCAGCAATTTTCCTTCTAACCAAGTAGATTTCTAGCTAACAGGAAGAATCCTGCACTTGTTTCCCCAAACGCCTTTTGTGACAAATGACAGCTATATTAACCTGGTGGACAGGTGTGCTGAAATAGAGAATTATTGCATCTACATTGCATCGGATGCTGCTTCTGTTCACTCTAGGCAATTCCAGGGCTGCCCCTTTTGAAAGCTTTGTGGGAAAATTGTATTGAAACAGGACTTTTTTCTTTCTGATTGAGTAGTCTGTGGCTAGGTCATGATTAACCACTATTGTAGCTGCTTCGTTTCCAAAGTTTAGGGAGTGAATGAGCTAAAGTGTGTCTTATGTTAGAGAAGGCATGTTAAAAATAACAGTTCAGCAAAGCATGCTGGAGCATGTTTGTAATCATAGTGACTTGGGAGGTAGAGGTAGGAGGGTCACTAGTTTGAAGCCAGAGGCAGCTCGCATAACTTAGAGAGACCCTGACTCAAAAATATAGATAGATAGATAGATAGATAGATAGATAGATAGATAGATAGATAGATAGATAGATAGATGGGCTGGGGGCACAAACAAGTGGTAGAATACTTGCAAAGTATGTCTAAGGCCCTGGGTTCAACCCCCAAGTACCATAATTTATTAATTGATATTTCACTATGGAATATGCAGCATTGGTTATATTAACCCTTCCATTAGCTAAAGAATGATTTGCCGAAAACCTTCTTTCAGTTCATGCAGACTTTCTCCCAGGGGCATCTATAATGATATTCCATCTAGCACACCCATGGACTTCTGGAAATACTTGTTCTCAGAGTCCAAGTGATTAGGTATAAATTAATTGATGGGATTGCCTTGTTGTAAGCTGTTAGTGTTCGCCTAATCAATACTAGATTTCTATTAATAGATTGATGTTGGCTCTGTGAAGGTGTATCCTCTCCTTCAGGAGTTTTCAGTAACTTCCGTTGCTTCAAAGTCATTAGAAGTCAATTCAATGCTAACCAGCACTTGCTGGAGACTGCTCTGCCTTGTTTTCATACTCACCTATATATATGCACTAAATAAAATGGCAGCATGGAAGATGTGTGTTTATATTATTCTATTGTCTTTTGGTTCAATTTTAAAATAAATACAGCCAAATGTTTATGAAATAATCCAGTTAATATGGATGATTTTCCATTGATCTAAGCAACCTTAGATGTTAGAATGGAATCTTTGTTCTCTCTATTTCAAATAATTGTTCAAACTTCCTATCCTCTCTATAAAATCATAGCCAGATAAACATGGCTTGACTAATAAGTGGAAAGGGAAAGAGTGAAAGAACATAGACATAGTTTGACATAATTGATGGGATGGGATATTAGTTTTTACAGACTAGTGTTCTATATATGAACATGTTGTTGTTGTTGTTAGGTGCTGTCGAGTCGGTATCTGACTCATAGCAACCCTCACAGGGTTTTCAATGGCTGACTGTTTCAGGATTGCCTTGGGAGTGGATTGCCAGGTCCTTCTTCCATTTTTGTGGTGCTGGGAATTGAACTCGGGACCTCAGAGACTGCAGCGCAGCGTTCTACCAACTGAGCTAAATCCCAGCCCATATATGAACATATCCTTTTGAAATAATTTTGAGGTACAATGGAAAATTTGTGTTCTTCTGGAAACAAAACTTTGAATGACTTTGGCTGTTGGATTAGTCTGAGGTTACTAATGTGAAAAATCTTGCAGAGCAGTGTTGAGTAAAGTTTAGAAAGGACATTTTATCCAGGCTGCTGGCTATAAATAAGATAATCAGAGTCAGCCCAAATTTTCATTGGAAATTTACCAACCATTTTCATGAAACCTCAGCGTTTCACTCCTAAAAATGTTAAAAGCTTTTCTGATTAAATAATATCTGTGGATAGGTATCACCTATGGATAGGTGATTAAATAATATCTGTGGATAGCTATCTTCTCATAGTTGCACTTAGAAACAATTAGATTTGGGTTTTCATCCACAAGCAACTCTAGAGGAGAAATTTCCAGGCTGGTTCTCAAATGTGCACTTCAGAAGATGACAATACTGACTACCTGAGGAGGAGCCCGAAAGTCATTCTTCATTATGAAGAAACAAAGCCATACTTTTTGAGTTCCTTATATTCTGAATCTTTTCAAATGTTTTAAAATTTATAATGTTAATCTAAAACACCTCTATTTCTTCATTTTAGCTTTAGAAACCAGAACATTAATATTATATGGGAGAAAAATAACTTCAAAGTTGCAAAATGATACAAGAATTTTTCTTTTATCTGCATTACAAATATACAGCTTAGAAAATTTACTAAGGTGAGTAAAAATTATTTATTGAATCTACGAACTATATCGGGGCTGGGATTTAGCTCAGTTGGTAGAACGCTGTGCTGCAGTCTCTGGGGTCCCGAGTTCAATTCCCAGCACCGCAAAAATGGGAGAAAGACCTGGCAATCCACTCCCAAGGCAATCCCAATACAGTCAGCCATTGAAAACCCCATGAGGGTCGCTATGAGTCGGATACCGACTGGACGGCACCTAACAACAACAACAACAAGGACTATATCATGTGCAGCCATCACACCCTGGCATCCGATCCTGCCTAATCTCAGAAGCTAGGCAGCGTGGTCTCCTTAGTCCTTGGATGGGAGATCCCTGGGAATACCAGGTGCTTCAGGCTAAGGGGACTTAGCAACACACTCCTGAAACAATCCACCATAGAAAACCCTGTGAATAGCAGAGAAACACTGACATAGTGCCGGGCATGTCACAGGGTTGGGGTGTGTTTCATCTGTTGCACATAGGGTCGCTTTGAGTTGGACCTGACTCGACAGCACCTAACAACCACCACCACAACAACAATAATAACAACAACGAGGACTATATCAGTATCCTAAATCTAAATACAGGAATTTTATAATTACCTATTTCATATCAAAATGGTATGTCAAATTAGTGACTCAATACTATTTAGATCAACTTTGCAATGAATTTCTTAATATATCCAATCTGTATATAATACTTTCTATTTCCTTTAGTTCTGTTTCTTTTCAAAAGCTTATCTAGTTCATCTATTCGCAGGTTATCTAAAATTAAACACCAAGGGAAACTCACTCTATAATATCTTTAATTCCCTCTTCTCTCCTAATAAACAAACAGGATGGAGGGAGAAAACTGAACCAAACCTTGTAACAAAACTATAAATGCTTGACTTGAAGGCACTACCTCAGAGCCTGATTCTCAAAAAGTAAAAAATAAATAATCACTTATGCAGCCGTGATGGGAAATTTCAGGGCATCTTTTATGCATGAGTAGAAATGTTCAGTGCACTAAGCTCAAAAAAGAAAAACTGAGGATTTATAGGAATATATAGCAGTTTAAAATATAGAGTAGGGAGGTAGGGGAAAGAAGAGGGCCAAATGAAAGAAGAGTCAAGATTGCCCTTCACAGTCAAAAACACATTATCATGAAAAAGAGCCAGTGAATCCTCTGTGCTATGAGGTCCCACTTCTCTCTCTGCCCAGCTGGTACCTCTATCTCCAGCAGGTGGACACAATAAGCTACATTTATTACTGCAGGAGAGCAAAGGCATGGGCCTCGACTCTCCATCCATCACACGAGGTTGTGCCTACATACTGGGAGATGGTAAGGTCTTTCACAAGTGACTCGATGAAGTCCAGATTTCTAGTGCTACCATAAAAGGAAGATTAGAAGTGACGAGGGAGAACTTTATTCCTTCCAAAGGCATAGTTACTGCAAGTGCAGCAAATCTCCTTCAGTTGACAAGGTCCACAGCAGCCAAAGAATGGCTTGTCAGGGTCAGAGATGAGCTGTGGCCATTATACACTATAGTCTTGAGTTTCTGGGGTGAGATTTATTCAGTCTTGCCCCCATACACTGGATTGTTCATTCAATTACCCAGAAATGTGAGGAATTCTGAGGACTGATTATAAGCTAGATAGAACAGGGAATACCATTGAAACACTAGCATTAGAACTGAACAGAACGTTCAAATAACATTTTACTATCCCAGTGAAACTGCTTAACTGAGGCTCAGATGAGTAAGGACTTGTTTTGCATCAGTTAAGGGCTAGAAGTGTGGTGTGGC
>VMDO01005097.1:47709-116057 GCA_007922755.1 Pedetes capensis
ATATATATATATATATATATATATATATATATATATATATATATATATATATATATATATATATATATATATATATGTATGTATGTATGTTGTTGTTGTTGTTAGGTGCCATCGAGTCATGTCCGACCCATAGCAACCCTCAGGGCTTTCAATGGCAGATTGTTTCGGGATTGCCTTGGGAGTGGTTTGCCACATCCTTTTCCCATTTATGCAGTGCTGGGAATCAAACTTGGGACCTCAGACACTTCAGAGCAGCGCTCTACCAACTGAGCTAAATCCCAGCCCCATATATATACATATATATATACTTGATAATAATCATGGTAAAACAAGGTGCTGCCTACTGCATAGTTTAACTGGGAGAACATTGATAGACTCATATCCAAAAGTATCTGCCATACATGTTGACCAATGATTTTGATATCCACATGAGAGACATTCTGTAAAGTTAATAAATTATGTGGAGAATATTTCCATTAAAATGCAGCTATACTGTCTCACAGGAATGACGCATCATCTGATTTGCAGCTAATATCACAGTAGCTTGGATTCATTTATAAAGTGAGCAAGCTATCAGGCCTTGGCAGAAGCTAATGCTCTGAGGAAGTGCTTTTTGGACAGGAGTTTTGACAGAAATAAAAAGGCATCAGACAAGTCCCAAACACAGGCATCCTGTCTACCACAGCCTGTGGGAGTACTGGGTAGCTCCAAACCTGAGTCCAAGCCACTACCAGCCTCCTAGCTTCACATCTGCTTACTGAGACTCACGTCCTTTCTCTGTGACTTAAGTGAATAAATCACAATTTATAGTATAAGAGGATTTAGTAAAACAATGAGTAAATAATCTAAAGTCTCAAGGTAGTTAGTGGACAATTCAAGATGCCTTTCACTAACGTCCCCTTGCCAATGAGGTAATAATTTGGCAGTGACAAGAACATAAAACAAAAATAAGAGCAAGATGAACTCTGCTTCTCTTTTTCCTTCAGTTTCTCCATATTGGCTCTACACAGTTTATATTAAAATCTGACCAGTAGACATACATCTGTAGTATATCCAAGTTAAAAGTAAGAACAACTAACCATCCCTATTGTCCCCTTTCCCAAAACTGAGAGCAAAAAGTTTCCCTTGACTGGCTGAAGACTCCTTTCTAAATCATATTTAAATATGACCTTTAAAGACAGCAGCTCTTCCCAAAGATTTCCCAAAAAAGAGCAGTTTTAAAAATATCCAGAGGTACCACAATAATGTACTATTTTTAGAATATGTTTAAATTTAGAAAACACCTCTCTCTGAATTGACCCTACAATCTTTGAGAGTGGTTTGGGGGCCTCCAACCTGCCCTCTACGCTTTGACATTTCTTTCCCCACAATTATCAATCATCTCCAAAGTGCAGGAGATGGGTGAGACATTTGATGTCATTTTTACAAAAACCCGGATGAAAAGTAAAAGCACAGGAAAGTTAAGCAACTCAGGAGAACCTCAAAGAGGAATGCAGGGATATTCTATCCCAAGGACAAAGCCCAGTTTAACCTAATACTTGTCTGAAGTTTAGGCTGCCTGGATTCTCTGAGAATAGGAGTCACTTATGTTACTATCAAGGTTCTCTTCACATGATCCTCTTGCCACTGTGGCCAGTTAGTCACACATTTTCTTAAAGAATAATCTAAAGTGCTCTACAGCTGTGTTCCTATTTGGAAGTTAGTATCTTCAGTTTGAGGTCAGCCTGGGGAAAGAAAGAAGAAAGAAAAAGAAAAGGAAAGAAAGAAAGAAAGAAAGAAAGAAAGAAAGAAAGAAAGAAAGAAAGACAGACAGACAGACAGACAGACAGACAGACAGACAGAAAGAGAGAGAGAGGGAGAAAGAGAGAGAGAGAGAAAGGGAGTGAAAAAGAAAGGGAGAGAAGGAGGGAAAACAAAAACAAAAAAGAAAAAAGTGTGAACAATTTGCTAATTATTATATTCTATTGTGTTTAAATAGCATTCATTGCTTTTAAGATGTATTTCTGAATATTTGTCAAGGCAAAAATGATCAGAATTATGAATTTAGAATGTACTTGATCCCATTCCACTGGATTTTAACTGCTGGTGATTTAAAGTTTCAGTTTGTTTATGTTTACACTTGAGAAACATTTATTAGCAGAATATTATTAACAATAAAGCCAGCAGTTAGTAAGTGATGCTGCCTCTGTCACTGGTTCAGTCTCTCAAACTATATTTTGTTCTTAACAAGGTGTTGCATGTAAAGAAACCTTTCTGGAAGCTCAATCCAAGATCGACTGGAATAGTTTCAGAACCCGAAAGGGGAAGGGAACCCTGTGTACTGAAGTAATTCTTTTTTAAATGGCATGTTCTCCTTAAAAAATTTTCACAATGGTCTGAAATTAAGTTTAATCTGCAACCCTTCCAAAATATTTCATTCTTTCTAAGAAATAGTTCTAATACTTGGGGCATATATCTAAATTCACAATTGATACTATTCTTCTTTGCAATTTGACTTATCAAGAAAAAAATCCATTTTTTATCTATCTCTTATGAGAAATGAGATTACTCATTTTATTTATGAATTCATATTTTGGACCTTTCCTTCATACAGTAGACAATCTTTTACAAATAATCATCAAAGATTTTCATCAACTATAGTTTCTAAAAACACACCAAGGAACTTTGCACTTTATTTTTTTCCAGTACTAGGTGCTGAACCCAAGGGCACACATCTTAGGCAAGTGCTTTGCTGCTGTGCTGCACCCCTACTCCCTGTTTATTTTATTAAGTTTTTATTATTTTTGAGTCAAGGTCTTGCTAAATTGCACAGGCTGCCTCTGGCCTCGAACTTGTGACCTTCCTGCCTCAACCTCCCAAGAAGCTGGAATTATAGGCATGTGCCATGGCACGTGACTTGTGCTTTATTTTTCATTCAGCCTGTGACTCCTAGCTGGGCTTCTCAGCCAGCAGGGGATGCTTGGGGCCCACAGAGAGATCAAAACGTGCTCGAGGAGTCGCAGGCAGGTGTGACATGTTTTATTCCAGGGCATTCCTCGTTCCTCTCATTTCCTCCATAGTGCCACTGCCCACAGTTGTTGCCCTCTCCGTGCCCCGCTGCCTCTCCATGCCACCCAGATCTCTCCACAGCCCATCCTTTCTGCGTGTTCCATCCTCTCTGATCATCTCTTTCTCTCTGCATGTACCTGGACTGGTGGAGGCGGGTTTTAAGGCTTTCACACAATAGTCAATGCCACACAACGCCAAGACCATTGCCCAATCATATCACAGTTCCATGGGCTCTTACCATAGTGATGTTGTGCACATGCACCATCTGTGTCCCCCTTATCTCAGTCTGTTTACATTCCAATACCAGTCACCCTGACCTGCCTGCAGCCATAGCCCTGTGGCATCCAATCCCGTCAGATCTCAGAAGCTAAGCAGGGTCAGGCCTGCTTAGTACTTGGATGGGAGACTACCTGGGAACACCATGTGCTGTAAGCTTGGGAGATAGACCCAGCAACCCACTCCCAAAAATCAATCCGCCATTGGAAACCCTATTAATAGCAGAGAAGCACTGACAAAAGTGCTTCACCTGTTGAATGTAGGGTTGCTTGCTATGAGTCAGATACGGACTCAATGACACCAACAGCAACATCACCCTGACCTGGCCTAACCTTCCACCCCTTAACTGGCTGAGGTCTAGATGGAACACGATGCCAAAGGGCTACCCCCCGAGTCTACTCCTTTATACTAGGGGGTGTTTGTATGGTCACTTCTTGTGTGGCCTTTTACGTAGGGCAAGCTAACAATAACCCAGTCAGCTGTTGGGGTAAAAGCCCTTTTTTGGTCCAATGGCAATGGACATATGAAATCAATTTGGCAATTGCTAAAGGGGTGCATCACCCTGTTGCGTGAGACTCTGCTTTGGCTGCATGCCATAGTGCTTTGGATGAGTTGGAGCGCTAGCAGGACACTATCTAATTGCCTGAGTTGCTTTGGTGGGGGTAATCTGTAGACCTGGACAACTTGTAGCATGGTCCATGGGTCAGCATGTCCCAACCAGGGATGGAGCCACATGGCCACATCTGCCCAGGGCACTTGTATGCCACCAGTCGTGGTAGGAGCATCAGCCTCATCATTGCCCAGGCTCACCAGAGGTCTTGGCGCCTATAATAGGGCTGAGGGCCTCCTAGCCAATTTTGTTGCATGCACTGGGGCAGCCACAGTGTTAGCCCATGGTACATTGTCCAACTGTCTGTACCTATGTGTAAGAGCTCTGGTTTGTTTATGATCACCTTGTATGTAGCCTCTAGCTCTGCCCATTGGCTACTCTGTCCTGAGCCAGTGTCTAATTAGATTTTATTTTTGCTCAACCAGACAGCTGTCCACTGGCTGAGGTTATCCTGACTGGAGCCATCTGTACCAACCCTCAGGGAGAAGTGACAACTTCCCCTCACATACAAGCTATGTGTCTCTGGTACAGCAGGTAGGCGAGCAGTAAACATAGCAAAAGTGACAGAGCCTCACACCTGTTCCAGTTCTTGGGAAAGTGGACTGGTACACACCTTTGCCCATGTTCTAGGTTTGCCCCCCACTTCTCTAAAGCAGACATTTGGGCCTCCCCTGTCCTGGGGACAGACACCATATCCATCCTGCTGTAGGATACATTGTCCTGCCCTGTGCAGTCTTCTGCAGGGTAATGGCTTCGCTGGCCTGCAGAGCTGCATACATCAAAGCAAGGTGCTTTTTTCTAGGGAGTACTGCCTTTCTGCTCTCTTTCAAAGCTGGGACCAAAGCCCAGTCGGCTCTTGCCATTTTCCCATGGGTGTCATAGGGCCTATTTACGTAGCTGGCACTAAAACCCAATCTGCACTCCTCTTCCCATGGATTGCCATAAGCCCCGTCCACCCCTCAGGGTTCGCTGTTACATCCAGCTGTAACGGCTTCTTAGGATCAACTACCTGCAAGGCGCCCGCCTGCCTCACAACTTGTTTGGCTTTTGTGGCCTTCTCTAAAGCTATAAGAGAATTAAAGGTTAACATAATATCATCAACGCAAGGAGACAGGGACACAGTGACCGGCTCTGTCCAATGCAGACAAATCCCTGGCCACCAACCAATGACATAGCCAAGTCTATCACATAATGATACTGTCCTAAGGATAAGATCAATCGGTCCATCAGGTGGGGTATAGAGAGGACCGCTCTGTGTAGACGAGGAGTCATTTTGCTCATGCTTGGCCTGCTTCCTGGGGGCCACCTCCTCCTCCAACTGCTCCCGCAGCCCAGCCGCCTCAGCCTCTATGGTTCGCTCATGGGACCCCCAAGGCCAGCTTTGCCTTGGTTTCCTCCCGAAGTAGCTCCATGGTGTTTTGCAGCCAGCCCTCCATATTGCTCAGCTCCTTGCCCAGCCTGCTGGCCTTGGACTCAGCCTGGCTCAGTGCCTAGCACGTTTTTAAGTTCAGCCTGCGCTCGCTGCAGCTTCTCAGCCGCCTCCACTTCAGTTCATTTCCCATCGCCCACCAGGCCCTGGACCTCCTACAGCCGTGACTCCAGACAGGTCCGTTTGCCTTCTTGCCAAAAAATCTGCAGGCTGCTCAGCTTTTCCTGCAGCTCAGACACCTCGGCCCCCAAGGCCAAATCAGGTCTTCTCCCGTGCACCTCTGCCCCGCTGGACTTGCTCCAGTTGCTTCTCTGCCGGGGCCTCCTTACCCAGGTGTCCTTGCAGCTCCTGGATCTGCCATTTGAGCTGCTGCTGCCACCCACTCTCAGCCTTGGCTGAGAAGCTGCACTCAGCAGATAGCTCTGTGCTGAGGCAGCTGGCCAAGCAGCAGCTGGACGTGGAGTGGGACTCCAAGTCCTCCCAATCCGCTGGAGCAGACTATTGCAGCAAGACCACTGTCACTGGACACCACAACCTTGTGGAAGGCCACACCCTTTCTTTAGGGTGTTCTGGGACGGAGGGGATACTCGCCAGGCCTGCTCACTGCACCAAATGCTGTATCGTGCTCACAGTGCCAAGTGTCAGGTCATCCTGCCACCTACGCCAACTGAGAGTCCTAGCTGGGCTCCTCGGCCAGGAAGGGATGCTTGGGGCCCACAGAGAAACCAAAGCATGCTCAAGGGGCTGAAGGCAGGTGTGACATGCTTTATTCCAGGGCGTTCTCTCCATGGTGCCCCTGCCCACGATTATTGCCCTCTGCATGCCCCGTTGCCTCTCCATGGCCCCCAGTCCTCTCCATGAGCCATCCTTTCTGCATGTCCAGTCTTCTCTGCTCATCCTGTTCTCTCTGCATGTACCCAGTGCTGATGGAGAAGCTTTCTAAGGCTTTTAAACAATAGTGGCTAATTTCCAAGACCATTGCCCAATCACGTCACAGTAACATGGGATGATATCGTGGTAATATTGTGTACAAGCCCCAATCTGTGTCCCCCTTATCTCAGTCTGTTTACATTCCAATACCAGTCACTCTGACCTGGCGTAACACAGCCTTGCCCTTTGCCTATTATATCCAACTTTGAAATGTAAATAAGAAATTTGAACTCTTTTCTGCTCCTATAAGTCTACAAGGTCAGTTGGAGCAGCAACTGTTAGATGCATCAAACTATGAAGAGGAGAGGGGGATCAGGTTGGATGAAAGTTAGCAGGTGTTGCTCACAAGAGTAATAGTGAGGATAAGTATTCCTTAAGAATACTAGAGACCGACACACATACTTGTCCAACCACCGTGTGAGGGACACAGGGGGAAAAGCATCCGTGAGTGTGCATACAAAAGAGTTAACAAACCCACTGCATCCACTAAAAACAGAAAAACCAGTATCATACTGAAGGCAAAGGAAGGCTCAGAAGCAATTTCAGTTCCTATTTTTAAGTGCCCTCCTCTCTTCTTAATCATGCAAAACACTTGCCAAAGTGCCTTACCCTTTATAAGCTACGTCCTGTTCTCTCTCCTCCTCTGCTCAACTGGCATTTAATGAGCATTTAACGTGTACTCGGCACTGAGACCAATGAATATAAAGATGAATAAGACATTGTCTTTCTTTTGAAAGTATAACCTACAAAGGAAAATGGGCATTAAAACAGATGATTTGCTTGTACCACGGAGTTCACACCAGGATTTCCCTTCATGTAGATAAAGGAAAAGGCCTCACAGAAGAGATAATGTGCTGCATGGAAAAGAATTGTGGAGAAGGCATTGCAGGCATATGGGACAGAAAATCCTAGGCATGGCCTCAGGGCACAGTGTGATATGTTCGGAGAAACACAATCTGCTTTGGCATGACCTTAATAAGACATTCAAAGGTAAAACATGAGAAGGAAAAAAGCTACAGAGGAAAAGATAGGATGAGAAAACACTGGACAGTTTTCAGTCGAGGCCAATGAAGGCAGAATTCCTTTATTTATTTAAAGTTAATTCATTCTGTCCCACACCAGAGTGTCTATCCTCAACCACTAACCTCTCCTGTATATTTGTAATTAGAATAGCATGTGTTCATTGCTGTAATAGTGGAAACAAAGTCTCCTGTGATCATTTGTGGAAAAAGCACTCAGCAGAGTCCATGAAGGCTTTCTGAAGGAGGTGCCTGCTCAGTTCACTCTTGAAAGATAGATGGGAATTAGCTGGATGAGGAAGTATGAGGAGAAGGAGAGATCCATTCCCAGCTCCAAAGACAAGAAAGAAAACTTTTCTAGGGACCAGAAAACAGCAAAGATCAAAATATGGAGAGAAAATATGGAAAGAAAGGAAATTAAGCAAAGTCTTGCTCATGGAGTCCTTGCAAATCATACTCAATACTTAAGGTTTTATCCAGAAAACAATAATAAGCCAATGAGCTGATTTAAGATGCACAAAGGCACAAGTATGTTTGCATTGAGGAGCAATTACTCTGATTATGTTCTGAAGAACTGGCTGAAAGAAGGCATAACTATGACAAGGAAAAGTATGACTACAGGCAAGGAAAATGAGGTGGTTTCACCAGTCAGATGAGGAACGACTGAGACCTAAACTATGTTAACAAGGCCAGCACCATGACACGTGCCTGTAATCCCAGTGACTTGGGAGGCAGGGGCAGGAAGATTCCCAGTCTGAGGCCAGAGGCACCCTGAGTAATTTAGAGAACCTTGTTGTCAAAATTTAAAAAATAATAAAAAGGGGGCTGGGGGTGGGGAGGTGGGGCCTGTTTGGAGGAAGCAGGTCACAGAGGCCATGACTTTGAGGACATATCCTGCCTTGGTTCCTTATCTTTCTTCTTCTGCTTCCTGGATGCACACATTGAGTAGCTCTGCTCAGTGGCTGAGCACAAACACATTGAACAGGAAAAGAAGCAATTTGAGGGACAAAGTGAGGATTTCTTTTTGAATGGGTTTAAAATCCCAGATAAATGTAGGTGCATCTTGGCAGAGATGCCTGGACTAAGGATAATTTGGATATATAGGTACATAAATGGCAATGGCACAAAAAGCTGAGAGTACACAGTCTGGGAAGATGTTGGGGCTGTCAGCCTACACATATTGATAGGAAGACTTCAATGAGCAACAACTGCTTAAAGGAAAATATGGCGGAGTAGAGACCAAGTAGGGAGAATGAGAAATGGTTGCAAGTTACATGAGGAGGAAATGGAGGAACTATGCTGCCATTTTTAATAGGATGAAATAACATCTTCAAAAGGAAAAAAGTACAGTAGCATGGATATTATACTGTGGGAGAGAATAAATCAGCAACTTCAGGGTCTGATGTGGAATACAGCAGCTATAAAGAGACAGCCTATATTCTGTGATAAATGAAAATTTCTCAAGTGTTCTAAATTTAATTAAAAGAGCAGGAAGGTAGAGTGGGATAGATAAGATAATTAATCAGTTAACAGCTATGAGCTGAAACCCACAAAAGACTTTTGCCCATTCCTGAATGTATGTTAAAATCTTGACTTAAAATCCCTGGAGGCCAAGTCTCTACAGTTTACATATGAACTCTAGATTACTAACCCCAACCAAGCGAGAAGCAACAAGTTCTTCTTGTCTATTACATTCCTATCCCAAAGCTTCCTTTACCACTCCACTTCCCATTTTCTAATCCCTCTTACCCAGAGTCAATATAAGGGCAATGTAAACAAATTATGCACCCCCCACACACAAAGACTTTCATTATAAAACTGCTCTTGACTCTAGATGTGGTAGATAGATTTCCAACCATCATCTAGCATTGCTGCTAGTAGTTACAGAACTTGTCTCAGGATCTGGTCTTTTCCTTGATAGCATACATAGTGGCTCAATAAGCCCTTTCATATTAGAGAACGTTGGTCTTGAGAATTTGGGTTTAAAATGTGTGGGAGAGATCATTTAAAAGTGGGATCTCTAAGGCATGGAGACCCATCAAGAAGATTTTATGATATGAAGGAAGGAGTCCACATGGCCTGAACTAAAACCAAGGCGACAGTTCGGTGATAGGAGAAAACATACAGGAAACCTTTGGAAGTAAACACCATGGGTCACGTGGATTGAGTGGCTATAACATAGTGAGAAAGCAGCAGTGTAGCAAGGCAAGTCCTTACTTTCTTAATTTAAAACCTAGGTAAATGTCAGGGCCAATAAGTGAAAGCATAGGTGCTGTAGAGCAAGAAGCATGTGAAGATCCTAGGACAGAAGCAAGGAAACATAGAATTCAGTTTTGGACATTTGAGTCTAAGGTTTGGTTATTCAAATATAGCAGCCTAGCAGGAAGATGGGCATGCCATAGAGAAGAGCCAGAATCAGAAACATAACTTGGAGAACCATTTGCCTACACCACATAACTAAACCATGAGGTTGGCAGAAGTGCCTAAAGAAGATGCTTTTATAGCAGAGAAATCTTACACAATCTTTTCATAAAACATAATGAGTCAGTTAAATATTTCTCCTCAAATGGTGGAGTCTGGCTTGTGGCTTCTTATGGGCATGTAGAAGGCTGGAAGTCACCATTCCATTTTAACAAGTAAAAACCTGAACTGAAAAATCAACAACTGTTCTTAAATCCATAAGAAAAATGAGATCACATGTAAACAGAACAACTTCATTGGTATATTGGAAAAATAGGGGAATATAACCCAAATAAACATTTGAGTTTTACTACATATTAACCATAAGGCTCCATAAACTTTGTGGGCTGATATGAAAGTGTTACCAGAAGTGATGTAAAGGATGCATACTGGGAAAAGCCAGTGCTGTATTACTCTGTACCCCATCATCATTTACTAATAAAGGGGAAAAAATGAGATCACAGGGTAAATCACCTCCCCAAAACTTGTAGAGATAGATGAGTACAGACCCTCACAACTAGGGGCTAGGAGTTTAGCTCAGTTGGTAGAATGCTTATTTGGCATGCATTAAGACCCTAAGTTCGATTCCCAGCACCAAAAGAGAGAGAAAGAGAGACAGACAGAGAGAGGAGGGAGAGAGAAGACGTACAACTCACTTGTGCATAAACCTGTCCACAGAAACCTCTGTGGAAATCAAACCTAAAAAACTGAGAAACTGTAGGAAGCTTGCTGTAGACAAGCCCCTGGGGGGCTTAATCATAGAGGCCCCCATAATTTTGTGAATTTACTCCAGGTTCTCTTACTGAGCAGGACTGGCAAATTTCACAGCCCAGGGGCACAGATTCCCTAGAAACTCCAGAATGATCCTCCATCCCCACAACATACTACAGTAACACTCAAAACCTTTGTTATTTTTCATTTTTGAAATGTCTGCCAAAAGACTTGTTTTAAAAGCATAGTCCCCAGAGGTGGATCCAATCATGCAGAAGTGATTAGATATTGAGGGCTCTGACTGATCAATGAGATAATCCATTGTTGGATTCATAATTTGATGACATTATGAGGGGGTCGAGGAGGTGGGGCCTGCTTAGAGGAAGCAGGTCCCAGGGGCGTGCCTTTGAATGGTATATCTTGCCCTGGCCCCTTCTTATCTGTCCCTTTCTGCATCCTAGCAGCCTGCGTTGAGTAGCCCTGCTGCACCTCACCCTCTCCACCATGCTGGTCTGCCTTACCTTGGGTCAAAACAATGGAGCCAGCCAACCACAGGCTGAGACCTCTGGAACTGTGAGCCAAAATAAGTCTTTTCACCTTTTACGTTGCTTGCTCAGGTACTTGTCACAGCAACCAAACATTTAAACACTCTCAATACCAGAGCTCCTTTGACCCACTACATCTGTGTGCCTTTCAACAAGAAATCATGAGGTATACTAAAAAGCAAAGAGCACAGTGTTCTGAAGAGGTACAGCAGTCCCCAAGACCAGAAGTAGGTACAGCAGTGATACTGGAATGGTCAGTTCATGAATTTAAAACAGCTGTGGTTAATATCTTCAAGTCACTGATGGATAAAGTAGACAGCATGCAGGAGCAGATGGGTCTATAAGCAGAGAGATGAAAATTCTCAGAAAGAATACAGAAAAGAAATGATAGAAATCAGAAGCACTACCACAGAAAGAATTATAGGAAAAGACTCTGCAAGTCTCTGTAGGCCCCAGGTGTCTGTGCCCTTTTCCTCGGAATCCCTTGAGCATTAATCAAGGCGAAGCATCAGTCAGGGTGATAGAAGAAGGAACTCATAGCACGCATGCTAAGAAAGACCGGTCCTTTTGACCAGGACAGAAAGCTCCCCATCACAGTTCTTACCATCCCTGTGCCACCTGCTTTGGGCCTTCATTAGGCTCTGCTACCTGGAAAATTGATGGAAGGGAGGCAGGGAGTACAAGAGCACGACTCGGTGAAGCATTTCATAACTGCTGTTTCCACACTGTCCAGGCATATTACCCCATCAATTGTGCGACTCTTACTTATTACGGCTAATTGCCGCAGAGAGAATGATCCTGACTGCTACAGAGCAGCTACTAAACCCAGGAAGGGAAGGCCAGGAGTGCTTAATTGTTTATTGGGGACATTGGGAAGTTCTGTGAGGACAATCAATTTCCCTGTAACTATCTGCCTGATAACAGCAAAAGGTGTGCGGGGGCGGGGTTTAATAGTAAATAGAGGCCTCCTGAGGATGAATCATTCATTCCTCACTGCAACTTGCCCTTTACAGTAAGTTATTTATCAGAAGCTACTGTTTGTCTCCACACACACACACTTCTCAGCTTGCAAATGGATTCCTGAAGCCGAATTCCCTGTGAGGAATTCCAGTGGCTTAAAGATACTCTTAATTCCTTGCTTGTTTGTAGGATAGGGGCCTATGAGAGTGTTCACAACTGGCCTAAGGCAAGTCTGTTCTCTCCCGCTGCTGTTTTTGTTGCTCTCTTTCAAGTGGGCATTTTTGCATGAGTTTCATCATGAAAGGGACTCATGAAAATAGAAATGAACCCTGTGATCAATAACAGTGCTCTCTTTGACTGGAGTTTCTGGGAAAGAGAAAGGGGCTTTAATGCCTCAAATTATAAGTTACGTGTGAGTGTAGCATTCCATTTAATCTAATGGCCCTTGATGTTTTGATGATCTGCTGTAAACCCTGGGATCTCTCCTGAGACAAAATGCACAAAAGGCACATACAGAAAAGTTGCCTGTGATGCCACCCTGGCTGCCAGAGACAGGACCCCTAGAAGGTGGAAAACTTCAGACAAAGACTCCCCGCTGTAAGGGGCGAGTCCAGTGCTCCCTTCCTCACAGATGGTGTCTTAAGTGCTCTTCCACCCAATGATGAGAAACTTATTTCCTCTACTCTCCAAGAGAAACGCTTCACATGGCGCTCAACCCATGCATTCCGCCCTCCAGTGACCACGAAGGTGAATATGGTTCATTTATTTTATTATCTGATGTATCTATCCCCATGTCTGTTCCCTTAGCTTCTCAGAGCATTTCTTCTCCTCCAGTTCCAAGCCCTCCAAATCTCACCCACATCCCCCACAGGCTGACTCAGAGAATGGCGCCTTCTGACGCCTGTGCTCGACTGCCCCTGTGACTCTATCTCTAGCTCATCTCTCAAGGTCTCTTCCTTATGACTTAGCGTAGCCCTGGCATTGCTTCTCAGATTATCCAGTGCTGTGTACAGAATCCCCCAAGAATAAAGGCCAGCCTGCCCTCCCTCCAAGTCGGGTTCCAGGGATACTGAAGCCTGTTTGGATCTTGGCATCCTAGGTGCCCCAGATTTTCCCCAGCGGAGCACTCACAACATCCTTTGCAAGGTTCTTGCAAAAGCACTCTATCCCCTTTCTACTCTGACTTTGAAGGTAAAGCAAATGAAAGGCATCAACCAGCAGCCACCATGTGGCCCCTGCCTGTGGAAACCCTAACATTGGCTCTCTGGAGAGTATCTGAGAAGAGTGAAGATGTTTTTCCTTCTAACCTGTTAGAAGGAGCCTAAGTCTCCACCACTCACTTTGCCTCCTCACTTCTTCGGAGGCAGCATAGAACTAAAGGAACCTTGCTTAGCTTTGGAAACCTCGTTAGATAGCCTTGCGCTCCCTTGTAAAGCAGTCAGTTGAGTGACTGGCTCAGTTGTGGGTATGTGGGATGATTATGTAACTAACAAAAAATGTATTTTTATCAAGAGCTAAGCTTTCACTTCTGAGCATAGTGTTATTCCTAGTGAAAAGACATAAAAGTTTGCTCTCCATAGGAAGAAATTTCTTCTGGCCACTGCAGGTTCAGACACTGGAGTGCATTTGCAAGTTTATGTAAATTTCTTTAATACTTCATTTCACATAGACTTACATGATATATTTTATCCACCTTTAACTCAACTGCAGTCATGTTAGTTCATTCTATGCCTAATTTTTTTTTTTCTTTTGCAGTGCTGGGGCTCAAACCATGGCTAAAATTCTTACATTACTATTTAATACCACCATATCCAATTCCTTTAAGTCTTTACAAGGAGTCCAGTTAGTTTAAAGGTGTTTATGAGCTTCATTTTCAGGGGAAAACAAATGATGCTGAGATTATGATGTTAATGTCAGCTACATAATACTTAAATATTCCAAAGAATTCACATATGGCATTGAGAAGTATTCAAAATTATTGAACTTTTTACATTAAAAATATAGCGTTCCATTATGCAATTTGTATGTATGCTTTTTGAAGAAGCAAAAGTTTGGGAAATCATGTTGTTGTTGTTGTTGTTGTTAGGTGCCATCGAGTCAGTATCTGACTCATAGCGACCCTCTGTACAACAGGGGAAACACTATTGTTAGTGCTTCTCTGCTGTTCATAGGGTTTTCAATGGCAGATTGATTTTTGGGAGGGTGTTGCCAGGTCCTTCTCCCAAGCCTACAGCTTCTGGTGTTCCCAGGCGGTCTCCCATCCAGGTACTAACCAGGCCCGACCCTGCTTAGCTTCCGAGATCTGACGGGATCAGATGCCACAGGGCTATGGCTGCAGGCTGGGAAATCATATAATAAAATAAATTTACTTAAAAAAAAGAAACATTCTCAAAAACATAATTGGGTTGCTAATATGTGAAGCTAAACTCCAAGCATCCCCTTTGGTTTTCAGCAGGAGGTTTACTAATTATTAATTTAGCTGTTGTTCAATATAATAAATGCACATACACACAAAACTCCCCTCTCAAAGCAGGTCCAAATCTGCCAGAGAAATTCTCATCACTTCCCATCACCCTATTCCTTCACAGCATGTGTTAAAACACAGCTCTGCTTATGTATCATATTCCATTTCCCAGCCTCTCAAAATATTTAGGCATCTTAATGATTTCCAGTTCTTCCTCTATACATCAACAGCAGCACAGGAAAGCAACCTAAATCTTCTGTTGCCCGTAGAAGCCTATCTTGGTTGGCTCTGTCCAAGCCTGTTCTCTGATGCATGCCAATTATGTCTTACTGCCTCTCTTCAGGATATTAAGACTTTGGTGTCTATCAAATCTCTCACATCTATGTCATTTTCCTGACACATTACACTAGTATTCAACTTAGAAGGAATGTAAGAAAATTCATACAACCACAGTCACTGATCATAAGCTTTCATTATATATTTACACATACCCTTATACAACCTGACTAAATGAAAAACTATTAAACTCAGAAAAAGTCTATAATGGCAGCCACTTCTTGAAAGGCCCTCATTGTCATCTTTTGAAATGCTGCACAGAAAAAGAAATCTTTTCATGTAATCAATATATGCTATTCTTGACAAATTTATCTAATGCTACCATTCCCAAAACTTTCTTAACCCAGGCACTGATCATAATTTATTATAGCTACTATATCATCTTGGATGAAATTATCCCAATGATGTCTAAAACTTTGGAATATTAACTTAAAATAAAAAGTTAATTCTGTTTTAAAGCTTTTTTTTCTAATTATGGAGAATAGCCTGAGGTTTCTACTTTCCATAAAATATTAATATTTTACATTGACTTTTTTCCTCATTTTGGAATGACTAATAAGTACTCTGAATTTTTCTAATAGTTTCATCTGAATTCTACCTTTTGAGTTCAAAAATTAATCATTTTTAAAAACAAATGGACCCTACAAAAAAAAGAAATGGTGAATCATTTTTATGGTCAGTTTAAATTTGAAGGCAGTACTATTATTGTTGTTGTTATTATTAGATGCCGTCAACTCAGGTCTGACACATAGTAACCCTATGTACAACAGAACAAAACACTACCTGACAGTATGCCATACCCAGTCCTATGTCAGTGCTTCTCTGCTATTCATAGGGTTTTCCATGGTAATTGCTTTGGGAGTGGGCTACTGGGTTCTTCTGCCAAGCCTATTGTTGTTGTTGTTAGGTGCCGTCGAGTTGGTATCCGACTCATAGCGACCTTCATAGGGTTTTCAATGGCTGAGTGCTTCGGGATTGCTTTGGGAGTGGATTGCCAGTCCCTTCTCCCATTTTTGCGGTGCTGGGAATTGAACTTGGGGCCTCAGCACAGAGACTGCAGCACAGCACTCTACCCACTGAGCTAAATCCCAGCCCCCTCTGCCAAGCCTAGAGCACCTATATTCCCAAATGGTCTCCCATCAAAGGACTAACCAGGCCTGACCCTGCTTAGCTTCCAAGATCTGAGGTTGGTTTCCAGGGTGGTATGGCTGTAGACAAATTTGAGGGTGCATCATCTTATATGATCATGTCTATCTAACAACAAACACAGAGTGCACTAGTTTTATTCTTATGTCATAATAAATCACCACAAACTTAATGGCTTGAGCAACATGATTTTTATTGTCTTTGTTGTTAGGTGACTTTGAGTCAAGGCCCACTCATAGTAACCCTATGTCCAACAGAAGGAAACATTCCCTGACACTGTACCATGCCCAGGACTATTGTCAGTGCTTTTCTGCTATTCATAGGGTTTTCAGTGGTGGGTCGTTTCAGGAGTGGATTGCCAGGTCCTTCTCCCTAGCCTGCAGTACCTAGTACTCTATTATCTTACAGTTCTATGAATTAGATATCTGACACAGTTCTCACTGGGCAAAAAAAAAAAAAAAAAAAAAAAAAAGCCATTGTTTCAGCCGGCCTGCATTCTTTCCTCCAGGCTCCAAAGGAGAATGCATTTCCTTTCCTTCCTAGCTTGTCTTTTAAGCTTCCCCCATTCCTTGGGTCATGACTGCCTTTGGCCATCTTTAAGGCCAGTGCTGTTACATCTCTAGGACCTCCCATCTGACCTCTGCCTCCCACTTACACTTCTAAGGACGCTGTGATTACATTGAGCAATCCAGCAAATCCTGGCAAGTTCTGATAATCTTCCTATATGAAACTGAGCTGATTAGCAACCTCACTTCCATCTTCTCAGGACTTTGATTCTCCTTTGCAGTGTGAGGCGACATGTTGACAGGTTGTGGGGATTCAAATGGGAACATCTTTCCAAGCTGTTCATCTGCCTGTCACAGGAAATAAAGCACCTAAGTTGACTAGAAGAAAAGCTTGATTTTATAGAGCATAAATAATTATCCAACTTTAGTCAACTTCCTATGTATCTAAGAATCTCTCAAGTGGGAAGAAATAATGCGCTCATTAAAGAAGCTAGATAGAAGGACATAGTTTCTCCTTTTCCTATCAGACTGGCCCCAACAAGCCAAAGAGAGCATAAAAATAAATTGACAAAGGCATATCTTCTTTGCACAAACATCAGATGCTGGGTATAACTAATTAAAATTGTGGTGCTCCTAGGAAACGGAATGGCTGTTAACTTTTAAATCTACCAGTATTTGCAAAGATTCACTGTATTTCTGAAATATTATTTATTTATTCTATTAGTAATTTTTAGTTAGTGTGCAACTAATGGTTTTCATTATGACATTTCCATACATGGATATCATTGTATCATTGTATATCGCTCATGTTCACCTCCCCCATTACCGTCTCATGACCTCCTTCCCACACACTGATCTCCTTCCTTCCAACCAATGATTCCCCTTCTATTTACAGGTCCTGTGTGTGTGTGTGTGTGTGTGTGTGTGTGTGTGTGTGTATCTACAAATTCTGACTTTGAGCGCAAAATGTAATATTTCTCTTCATTTCCTCCATAACCATTTCTTATTGTCCCCTTAACCCCTTTAGTCTCCTTTCCCCCCCCAAGCAGCAAAATCTTAATATTTTAATTAAGAATTTTGTATATATTCTCAATGCTTTTCAGACACTAGGTCACCAGCTTGTTACTATGTAATGAAATCAAAGTTGACAAATTAGATGTCAGTAGGTACTTACTTGGGAGAAGGGCCTGGCAATCCACTCCCAAGGCAATCCCAAAACAGCCACTGAAAACCCTATGAGGGTCGCTATGAGTCGGATACCGACTCCACGGCACCTAACAACAACAACAACAGGTACTTACTATCATCCTGGTGTTCTACTAATCTTGTTGTTGTTGTTAAGTACCATCAAGTTGGTGTCCAACTCATAGTGACCCTATGTACAACAGGCGAGAAACAGTACTGTCAGTGCTCTCTGGTATTCATAGGGTTTTCAATGGCTGATTGTTTTTTAGGAGTGTGTTGCTAGGTCCTTCTCCCAATTACTAATCTTAGTTGCCTTTAAAAAAATCCATTGAGATTTGATAAGCAAATGGAGAAAATCATACAGATAAACAAAGTAGAGACAAGTAAGTCATTTTAAAATAAAGAACTTGGTTAAAAGAAAATAACCCAAAGCCCTTTAAGCACCTTTTCCCTGATGGGTTTCACAGTGTTGCTGTCACTACAGGTTGGCTCTCACAGCTTCAGTTCTGACCTGCTTGCCCTTCTCATGGCACCAGCTCTACTTGGCGTATTTCTTTGTGCTTATTTGATTCGTTAAAGTGTGTAATGTTTTTATTTCCATAAATAGTAATAAACTATAGATTTTATTCTTTTTTTAAATTCAACACTCTACATATGAAACCCATCTTTATTGCTATAGATATTATTTATATAACTCATTACTCCTGAGGGTTTTGGGGTGTGTCATAGCATGAATCCATTCCATTTTACTTATTCATTCTCCTGATTTTGAACACTACACTGCCTTTATCCTCTCGTTATTACGTAGATAAGACTTCTGTGGGTTATATACAAGGAGTGGGGTGGAGAGGGGAGCTTAAGGTGCAACACTTGATCTTTGTTTCATCAGGTAGGGGAGCTTGGGATATGATCTCACCAGCAGTCCATAGAGGTCCCTGTGACCCACATCCTTGCTTATATTGGTCTCTAGAGACACATCAGCGCAGAGTCCATTCAATGTGGGGGATAACTGTCTCCTCTTGTGTCACTTTGCAGCATTGAACCCTCACTCCTCCGGTGAGCCTGAATCTAAGGAGCCACACAGAAATAAGATGCTATGCTATTTGCTCCACCAAATCCACTTACCCCTCTTTCTACCTATCTTCCACACCCAAATGTATCCAAATTTGGGGGGGAAATGTTGAATCCCCTCCCCGACACACATGCAGCTCCCTACTCACCAATGCACGCAGAGTGCAGAGTCTGAGATGCAGCTCAGCCAGCCAAATGACATTTCTAAAGCTTGCTCACACACAAATAGGAAGATATGGGAAAATTTCATTCCAAGACCTTTATAGCTCAATAATATACATCCTTTTTTAGCTTAGAAACTGTGAAACAGATCAGGTTTGTGAGATCATAAGATTAATCAGCCTTAAACATGCCATAAATATTTTGAGCTAGTTTCTCATCCTCACATTAACCATGAGGTGAGAATATTCCCATTTTAAGTATGCATGTAATGCTAGAGCACATTGTTTCGTATGCGTGAGTATCATGCCAAAGTAATTAACAGAAAAATCCACTTCTAAAACATAAACTAATCTCAGAACTATCAGAATAGAACTCTTCCAAAGACAATTCCAGTACATCTAAGGGAATTGAGTTATCATATTTTAACAAATCATAGTTTATGACTTCTTACACTTACAAGACACTTGTACAATGTCTCTTTGGTTCTTCATGACTCCCTTGAGGTAGACACATTATCATCTCAATTTTAAGTAACTTACCCAAGGTCACTGTGTCACTGAGACTTCAGAATTAAAATGTTAACTAACATCTAAGTAAAAAAAGGGCCTGGCAATCCACTCCCAAGGTAATCCCGAAACACTCAGCCATTGAAAACCCTATGAGGGTCGCTATGAGTCGGATACCAACTGGACGGCACCTAACAAAGACAAAAACAACAAGTAAAAAAGAATCAACAGTGTTTTTCAATAGCAATTTTTAAATACATTATTCAATTTCATAACATTTACATCTATCTATACCTTATGTGGGCTGGGATTTAGCTCAGTTGGTAGAGAGCTGCGCTGCAGTCTCTGAGGTCCCGAGTTCAATTCCCAGCACTGCAAAAATGGGAGAAGGACCTGGCAATCCACTCCCAAGGCAATCCTGAAACAGTCAGCCATTGAAAACCCTATGAGGGTTGCTATGAGTCAGATACCGACGAGACGGCACCTAACAACAACAACAATTTTATCTTCACATTTCCATTCTTTCCATTTAAAACAATTCATACGTAATACCTCATAGCTAAGAGTCTATTGTACCCAGGTCTTATTGCACCCTGCTTACGGTTTCACAAGCCAAAATCCAGAGCGTCCACAGGCCGCATGCCTGTCTGTAAGCTCTGACAGAGCCTCTGTTTCCCTGGCCAGTCAGGTTATTGGCAGAATTCAGTTCTTTGGGGTATGAGGGAATGGGGCCCCCATTGCTTTGGTGGCTGTCCGCAGAGGCTGCTGTGAGCTTCCAGAGTGCACCTGGCTGACGGCCCCTGTCACCATCTGCAACCACAGAGACAGCCATGGGGCATCTGTCTGTGTCTTTCTTCCCAGGCACATCTCCCTTGGACTCTGAACTCATTTACTTCCTTCTTCCATTTTTTGTGAATAGAAAACAGTCCAGATAATCTGGGATAACACTCTTATTTTAAGCTCACCTGATTAACCACCTTAATCCCATTTGCAAAGTCTCTTTTGTCACCTAATATAACCACCATGGCAGTAACACCAGAATCCTGCTTACCAGACCGATTATGTGCAGGGCTGTGCTCCCAGCCCTGGGGATGAGCCAGGCAACAGAACAAAGCTTATGTCCTCTTGGAGATTTCATTCTACTTGAGGAGAGAAAGAGGAAACTCACTTACATGGTCTTTAAGAGGCAGAGAAAAGTACAGTAAAGAAAATCAAAGCAGAAGATAAACAGGATGGGGAACAGGGAGAAATGTGGATCAGACTGTCAGAGAAAGCCTCTCTGCTTCATGAGTAGATGCTCTGAAATCGAGAACAAGGGCAATGTGGTCATAGGTGGGTCAAGGATTCTGAGTGGAGGCAATAGTTATAGGGCCCAGAAAAGCAAGGTGACTGTAGCTGGAACAGCTTGTAGGAGGGAAAGAGGTAGGATAGGACAAGATGTTAGGGAGTGGTTGGCTCCTGATGCCAAGGTCATTGTAAGAGCTCTAGTTTTATTCTGAGTAGGATGGGAACCCACTGGAGGAGGGAGTGGAATAAAGGATTGGTATGATATAATACGGGCTGGGATTTAGCTCAGTTGGTAGAGTGCTGCACTGCAGTCTCTGAGGACCCGAGTTCAATTCCCAGCACCGCAAAAATTGGAGAAAGGCCTGGCAATCCACTCCCAAGGCAATCCCGAAACAGTCGGCCATTGAAAACCCTAGGAGGGTCCCTATGAGTCGGATACCCACTGGATGGCACCTAACAACAACAACAACAACATGATATAATACCTGTTTAAAAGGATCATCTCAAGCTTTGGGTTGGAAGTTGCTGCTAGGAAGTTAAAAAGACACCCTCTGGACCTGAACTTCATGATCCTATAGAGGAAAGACAGGTTATTGACAGTAGATCTACAGTGTATGCCTTACTTATCACTTGCTTCATTTATTTTTGTGTAACTGTTATCACTTAATATTTGACATTGAGTTTTATGTTATTCACCAAAACTAAATGATCTTTCAAGATTAAAACATGCACAAAGTTATTTTATTGTCAGGAGAATATTCCTAAACTTTCCAGGCATTAACTTTCCCAAAGAAATTAGGTACACTTTAGAAAATTCTACCTGATTTGTCCAACAAGGCTAGCTCACCCTCATATTCTACGACTAAAACCAATAAGCTACCAGGATTGCTCTGTCGTGTCTAACCATAAACTAGTAGCAACAAAGTCACTGTCCTGGGAATTTCATCAGGTTTTCCCCAGTACCCTTTGCATGAAGTCAGATTCTGTGTATGACTTCATTTCCATGTGCTCCTCACCTAGGAGAGTTTTGTCCTTAATTATGTGAGCAAGCACCGCAGTGTGATTGGAAGAAAGAACTTAAAGACAATCTTGTCTAGAGATGGCTGCTGTGAATCCATCCTTGCTGGAGATTTGCTTCCTTGATTTTCAGATTAAGAATTGAGTCATTCACTGGAAAGTGTTTCAGGGAGGGTTGATTTGGAATTCTGATTTTTGATTGGAGGTGCAGTGCATACAGAGGCAGAGTGTTTGGAGGCTGTTAAAAGCAGCACCACGGAGAAGAAACTGGCTCCTGGGGAAGTTCTATTCTGACGAGCGACCTATGGCGGTGCTCAGGGCTTCTGCGGGGGGGACTGCCAGCTTTTGCTGATGCTCTCTGCACGCACTGGTTATCGCCTGCACCCCATGCATTCTCGTCCATGCATTTGGACAGGGTCATTTATTGCAAGTTTATTCAAGTCGTTCCAGGCTCATTACCAACATTATCTTCAAAAAACAATGAGTAATGGCCCAGCTTTATACGTTAGGTAAACACAGAGGGTAAAATGGAAGCTGACAAGCATCAGCAAAGAGTCTGCCAGAAATTAAAAATTAGGTATTCCATGGCCAACTCTTAGAAAGTAACCACAGATTCACCAAACCAGCTGCTAGACCAAAAAATAAAATGAGGGAAAGGGCAAAGGGGGAAAAAAATACAAATAAAGCAGTTCTGCATTTTCACATGCCAAAAAATCTAATTAGAAAAGAAATTGCAAACCAACAGTCAGAGTGTTACGAACTGTGAAGAAATATACAGAAACTTGAGAAAGGGCTGTCTACAACTTTATAAGCTGTAACACAGCAAAAGCAGGGTGTGATATAAATAACTTTTCCATAATAAGGTGCTTGACTTTCTACTTCTCACTCATGTCCACAGACCTGAACTAGGAGTTTTATAATCAACCTTGAAACATTTTAAATAAAGACAATATTGTTCTTTGGTGAGTTGAATTCAAATGATGATAGTCAAACAGAAAGACAATATAGAGCTACTTTTTATTAATTTTTTTGGTGAATAAAAAAAGAAGTAATGAGGAAACAGCCCAGATCTTCCTTACTGATCAATTTTCCATTTCTCTCCTCATTCCCAGAATGCTACCATTTCCCTCACTTATGTAACCTGCAAACTCACTGCCTTCTTCATAGCTAATAATAGCATTCTGGTTCCTATTATCTACTTGATCTGCAAACTGCTTCCCTGACAGATATATATATATATATATATATATATATATATATATATATATATATATATATATATATTTCTTTTCAGGGAAAGTCCAATACCACTGACATTTGGGGAAGCAATTGGAAGACTTTCAGTAGAGGAAATTAATATTTCCCATACAAACCAGGAAATACTCTAGAATTAAGAACTTTAAGGGTTATATGAAAAAACGATGAGGAGACCATAGATAGAAGGAAAATGAATGGTCTCTGTTGTTTGTGGGATATTTACCAGTTTATGTGCAACTCTCAGAGAATGTTCTTTGTTGATTTTACTTCTTTAGTAAATACAACTATTAGTATAGATTTCTTCTCTAAACAATGTATATTTGATTTTAATGTGTTTTTAGCATCTCTAACAACATAGAGACATAAAACAAGAACAGTCTCTGTGATATAGCAGAATCTCAAAGAAAGTGTTGTAAGAGAGCATCGCTCCTCACTAACTTCCTCTTCAGAGTTTTAATTCTGGATTTTAGTGATTAAATGGTTTGCCTCCTGACCACTGAGGTGAGTTGTAAGCCTCTGAGGCATTCTACCTGTGTCTACACGTTCTAGCTCAAAATTGAAGTACAACGTGAGTCATAGTTTCGTAGGGCCATTGTAACAAAGTTCCACGAACTGGATGGCTGAAACAACAGAGACTTATTCTCTCACAGTTCTGCAGGCCAGAAGTCCAACATCAAGGTGTAGGCAGAGCCACGCCCCCTCCACAGGCTTGAGGAGGATCCACCCTTGTATCTTGCCACTCCTGGCAGTTCCAGCAATGCACAGTGTCCCTTGGCTCATGGCTACATCTCTCCAATTTCTTCCTCCACATCAAATGGAAACCTTGTCCCTGTGTGTCCAAATTTCCTTTCTTTCTCTTAGACACCAACCACTGGATTTGGGCTCACTTGAGTCCCACAGAATCTCATTTTGAACTTGATTCCATCTGGAAAGAACATATTTCCAAATAAAGTCACATTCACAGGTTCCACACAGATATGAATTTGGGAGATGGGTAGGTGGACACTCTTCCACCCAGTGCGATGTCATACCAAGTTAGCATGAAGCAATACTTAATTCTCTTATTTTATATAAACTTTGACCAAATTTCTGTGTCCCTCAGTCCTCAATATCCGGCACCTGTGTCCTGATTGCCCTTTGGAGTGTGACTTCCTTTCCTGGGGTACCAAAAGCCCAAGATCTAAGGACTTGCACAAACACACACTCTGTTCCTAAGTCCCTCTCCCACATTGCACCGACTTTCTTCATGTCTTCTTTCACAGCCTTACTATCTTCCCTGCATTTAAAAGGCTCTGATTTACTCCCTGTTCATTTCAATCTTTACAGGAAAGGTTTGCCCAGTATGGAAACCCTGAGCCAAGGAGACAAAAAGCTGAACAAGCCCTGTATGGTACATGCACAGGCAATCCATGGAGGTAAAAAATCCCATTCTACAATAGCCCTATTACAGTTAAAGTCTGTGAAACTGCCTCCCCATGGTTCTTCTAGGAATGTCCACCCCTTCCTCTTAACCTTGGAAATGGGTAGAGCCATGGATGCTTCTTTCTCAACTGAGGATCCTCCATGGGGACAGGGGGTCTGGAGTAGGCACCTGCCCAGCATGGGCTCTCAGATGCAACCCAGTGATTGTTCAGACTCCATTGAAGCCATCCACACCCCTCCATCTGCATTCCCACACTCTAAATACTGGTAAGATGCCAGCAGTCAAGTGTTATATGAGAAGCTGATCTATAATGAAGGAAAATAAAGCTGAAATAAAGCATAGCTGGACAAATGGAGAGAGCATTCTGCCAATGATTAAGGGCCTGGACTGCGTCTCTCTTCGCTGTTGACTGGATTATGTGAACAAACTCCTCCTATTATACTGAAACCAGGTGCATTTACCTTTCATTCACAAACAATCTAAGGGACTATCCAGCACATACAGTGTATACTTGGACAAGATGTAAACCTGAAAATAAAGAAATTGAACATTGTTAAGAGCTACATTGTGCTCCCTCACCCCCAAAAAAACAAACAAGATATTGGGTGCTAACACCCAGTGTCTCACATTGTAACCTAGTTTGGAGATTAAATTTTCATACAACTAATCAAGTTCAAATGAAGTCATTAGGGTGGGTCAAATCTAATGTGGAGTCCTTATAAAAAGGGCACATTTTGTAGACAGAGATATACCCAGAAGGAAGATGATATGAAAAGATACAGTAAGATGACAGCTATCTGCAACCCCAGCAGAGAGGCCTGGGACAGATCCTCTTCTCCCAGCCCTCACCTTGAACCTGCCCTGGGAACACCTGGGCTTTGGACTTCTGGCCTCCAGAAGTCTAAATTAATACCCTTCTGTTGTTTAAGCTCCAGTGTGGTTGTCCTTAGGAATCCATGAGGGGTTGGCTCCCTCCCCTCAACAGATACCAAAAGCTGGAGATGTTCAAGTCTCTTGTGTAAGAAGATGTGTTTGCATATAATTTACACACATTCTCCAGCATAATTTAAATAATCTCTAGCCTACTTATAATACCTAACCCAGTGTAAATAATATGTAAGTCATTATACCTTATTGTTAGAGGATAATAACAAGAAAAATATCTTCAGCTCAGTGTAGACAAAAAAGAAAAAAATGTAATGTTTTCATTCTATTATTGGTTGAATCCATAGATTCAGAACCCACAAATATAAAAAGCCTACCATTGTTCATTACTCCAGTCATAACAAACTTTGTTGTTGGGGGTGCCAAAAAAGCCTACCATTCTTCATTACTCCAGTCATAACAAACTTTGTTGTTGGGGGTGCCATTGAATCAGGTCCAACTCACAGCAACCCTATGTATAACAGAAGGAAACACTCCCAGACACTGTGCCATGACCTCATTGTGTCAGTGCTTCTCTGCTCTTTAGAGGGTTTTCGATGGCTGAAGGTTTCAGGATTGCTTTGAGAATGGATTGTCAAGTCCTTCTCCCACTTTTTCAGCACTGGGAATCGAACCCAGGGCCTCAGAGAGCGCAGAGCAGCACTCTACCAACTGAACTAAACCCCAGCCCCAGGTATTTCATAACAAACTAATACAGACATTACCTATTAATTCCTTAATGACAAGTAAGGAAAGCGAAGCCCAGACAGTTTCGCCTGCTTAATGTTCCAATTAATGTTCAAAGTGCTAGGATCAGAACATAATGTATAATTCCACCTTCATTTCCATAACTTTACCCGATATATTAGCTGAAAATTCTTCATGAAAATTTCACACTCATACCTTCACTTCAGGAAAATATTAAAAATATACTAATAAATCTGAAAAGTAAATAAATATGAGAAAGATGACAGACCTGAACACTCATATTTATAACAGCTGTCATGGTATGAAGATCAAATCTTTTAGTTAAACATTCTCATTTAAAACCAATTTACATAAATTATGAAGAGTCATTTCACAAAGAAACAACTCAGTGAGAGAAATAAGATTGGCTAAAAGGCATGCAGAACACGTAAGACTCCACGCTGGGCCAGGGAGTATTTCTACCATTACTCTGGGCAAAAAGAAAAAGAAAAAAGGAAAAACAATTCTCACTCCAGCTACAGAAGCAGAGAAGTTCTATTTTCTCTATAACAGAGAAACAAGTCTCGATTAGCTCAAGAAAATCTGTTTATTTTATAGAAAAACTGGATATAATTAAGAAACAGTAATTTGCCTACTGTTTCCTTGCAAATAAGATCTTTGTTTTTTCTTCCCCTGCTAACACTTTCCAGCTGTAGTCAAATCTTATGATCTCCTGCTATTCTTGTTTGCCAGAGTTTCTGTATATGCCTCCAAAATATTAGATTTACTTTGGTGATTTTGAGTGACGCGTTTTTGTCATTGGATGCCTGAAGTATTTATATTGAAATATGCATTAACTTTAAGAATCCAGTAACAGTCGGGCATGGTGGCTCACGCCTATAATCCCAGAGATTTGGGAGACAGAGGCATGAGGATCACAAGTTTGAGGCCAGAGGCAGCCTTCATAACTTAGTAAGACCCTATCTCAAGATAAAAATTATAGAAAAGGGGCTCGGGGTGCTGCTCAACAGTAGAGCAATGGCAAAGTATGTGCAAGGCTCTGGATTCAACCTCCCAAAACAGAAAAAAAAATCCAATACAAATAAAAAGCTTTTTGTTTGCAACCTCAAATGTTTAATGGCTTAAAAACTATATTTTACTATCTGTTTACTCAATTGAACAAGTATTTATTACACATGATTTTTGACAGAATTACATTAGCAAATATATTATCCAAGTATTTACTATTTTATATGAGGCTAGTTTTCATATAAGTTACAGTCTTATTTTACCTTCTGGGAAAAGGCAAATCAGAAAAGAACCAGAATTTATTTGAATTTTGATAGATTACATTAGAACCAATGAGAAGAACATGTTAAAAGTCCTTTTTGTTGCATAAAATTGGAAGATCAAAAATGGATTCCCAAAGGAGATGATATTTAAGTTCCCCCTGGAAGGGTGAATAGAATTTTTACCATGTGATGTGGTAGAAAAAGGTGCTTCTGACTCTAAGAATCAGCCTGTGCAAGTCTCATTTAGGAAAGTCTAGCACTGTGGCACGATATCAAGATGAAAAGGTAGACAGGAACCAGGACCCTGACCGTGGACTCTTGAATAATTAAGATTTTATTCTTCAGATGCATTTAATCACAAGTCACTTACAACTCACATTTTAAACATCCTTCTGGCTTCATAGTAAAGATAGATTGAAGAGAACTAAGTCCTCAAGTTGAGTCTTTCATGTCTTTTTTCTCTCAGCTTTTGAAATTCAAAATCCACCTAGAACCCTAAACTCCCCTGAAATCTATCTGCTATTTCTCATCTACCTCTCCTCTGAGTCCTGGTTGTAATTCACCCAAGCAGAGTCAGTCAATGCAATACACTCCTCAGCACACTGGGTCTCCTCTCCAGCACCTATACGGCACTGGCCAGAGGAACACACAGCTAGAAATATCAGCAGATGGCTTAAAATGCTCCAAAGGAACCTCACCTATAAACACCATTCCATTCTCTTAGATTTCTTTCCCAGGCTCCCCAGAGTAGGCAGAAAGTGATAGAAATAATGCAGAAGTGGCTGTGCCAGTGACAAAGGCTTATCTGCCTGAGCTGTCCAGAGTCCCAGATGCCCCAATCACTCCAGGTCCCAAAGAAGCTGATTGAGGAATCACTAGTTTTTTCCACTTGCCTTGTCCACTCTGGACCACACAGCCAGAGTGCTCATCCCTCTTGACTTTACCATGGGTGTGATATCACACCAGAGTTGAGCCAGCCACTGAAGACTAAGGCAGAGCCCTCCGTGCTTCCTGGACACAACATCTCAGTGACTTTTTTACCCCCCACACTGTGCCCAGAGCAAACACTCCTGTTCTCTGGCAAGAGCTAAGATCTTCTCTTCTTTGCTCTTCCTGATCCTAAAGGGGTGAGGCAAAGCCAAGAGGCATTATGGAGCTGTGGGTAAACTCATGCATCATGTAGCCAGGATAACTGAGACCCTTCCACTCTGTAAGAATGTGGTCTAAGGTCAACTTTATAAGCTCCAAGTTTGTGTTTTGTTTTTGCTTTTCTTCTATAGAGTATGAGAAATGATAATACCTACTAGAAAAAATTTATCCAAAGTTTCATGAGATATTGAATTTAAATAATTCAGCATGGTGCCTGAAACAGTTCATTACTCAGTCTCTGCAAGTGATTAATATAATGGGGTACCCCTCTCTATCATCACACACATATATACACAAGGAACCAAGGGAGGATAAAATAATTCCCAAGCTGTTAATAATTATCAATTAATTTATTTAACAATAGATCTACTGTTAATAGCTTTGTAAATGTAAATGATATGGAATAATCTACCCTTCTTTCTTTTGCAGAGATCATTGAAAGTTATGTTTTTCATTCTTGAATATATTGAAATTGCTAGCAAATATCAGGCAAGCCACAAGATACTCTCCCAATTTCCTTCATTTCATTATTTAAATGAATACAGCAATTACTTATATTTATATTTAAGATTGGCACTATCCCTTTATTGTATAATTCAATAAAATATTTTGTATTATAACATCAAGTAGCACAATAGACAATAACAAACACAATAGAACTCAGTGAACAAAGTGTCAGGCTGGAAAAATTAGTGACTATTTTTCAATTTGGGGAAGACAATTTACCACTTATGTTTCTTCATTTCAAGTAAGACAGGAATGTCGTCCTATTGTTGTGACACTTCTGGGAATATCTTCACATGATGCCTTTTCTTCCATAATTCCAACCACCTACCATGACCTTGTTCACTGGTTTTGCCCACTTGTTACACCAAATTTCTAACAAGTGATGCAGCAACATTTCTAGTCCTTTTCCAGCAATCACTGCCAACTCTTGACCTATAAATTACAACCACAGGCTATCCCTTGTTCCATTGAAATATTGTGAGAAACCTTTATATAAATACTGCTTGGGACTGTCCTGGACAGATGCTATATATAAAGAAAAATTATTAGCTTTGTATTTCAAATCTGAACCACATGACATACAACAAAAACAGAAGCAGGCACTTTCCTCTGACATAAATAGTTGATTTATCATCTCTCCCCTACGGCTTCCCAATTCAGTTCCTTTCAATTTTTCTACATAGATTTAGCTTTTCCTATCTGCATGATCTTTGTCAATGGGTAATTTATATTTCTCACCAGGTGTCCCAGAGGCTTAGCATGAATACTTCCCAGGTACAAGTTATATTTGTGGCATAGTATATAGAAGTCAATATTCCATTACAATCTAAAATGATAAAGAAAATGACCATAATTTTTGGATAAATAATAGCAAATATTTTCAAATATTATTAATATTATTCAAGTCCTTTAAAAAGAAACCCTTTCCGTCTCACATCCATTGAAGACATGTTATTTCCATCTTCTCACCTATAAGTTCCCACATTTTTGCAGCCTGCCTTCTGTCTAATATCATAGCACAAGAGTGCATGGCCTAGGTGATCTGCAAACAAAAGTCTAAGCAAAGTGCCTGCCTGCTTTTCACTGATCCATGCATATTAACACAAGTGGATAGCCGCAACTTAGATGCTTAGCCAACTACCTCTTCTAGTTTTCCTTTACCTACAAAATAAAATCCAGGTTCCCTGGGATGGTATAAGAGGTCTTTCACAAGAGCATCTCACCTCCAGGTTTGTCCACCATGTCTCTCTACCACGCAAGGTGAACATCTCAATGTTTCTTAAAGAAGCCAGATTACTGAGTATTTGGAATGTCACTGTCCACTGGCTATCCTTTTACCCAGGAAATTCTATTCACCAACTGAGTATGGCATAAATATCAACAGTTCTGTGAAGATTTTCCTAAATTTCTGAGTACAACATCAATGAATTCTTCTTTTCTGCTTCCATAGAATTTCTTCAAGCTTCTATTTTAATTTATCACATTACATAGAAAAATATTTACTCATAAATATGTCTTTTACATGTAAGGTAAGCATGTTTACTGAAAGAAAGGTGTCTTATTTTTCGATGATTTCTTTTTAAAACTTGTTTGGCACACTGCACTATATTACCAACTGATTGGATTACTGAAATGAATGGTAATAATTATTCATTTGATTGGCAGAATGGGAGAACTTTTAACAAGATATTTAAAACATAGAAATTATAAGGAAAAGAAAAGGGTCCTAATTATTCTTGCTAAGCACTCAATGCATGGAACATAATAAAATAAAATTGGGTAAGCATTCATTGAGCACAAACCATGTATAATGTCTTGAACAAAGACTGCAAGTCATAAAACTAGAGGTATATTCAAATTCATGGAATGCAGAGGCTAATGAAGATACAAAGAAGGTACTAAAGTAGGTTTTGTTTTCATTTTAGCCTATCATCCACATTATAGAAGGTAAAAATCAATGTCTTTTGTTGTGGTAGTGGTGATAGCAGTTTTGGATTTTGTGTTTTTGAAACAAGTGTCTCACTATGTAACCCAGGCTGGCCTGGAACTCACTCTATAGCCCAGGGTGGCTTTAAACTCACAATCCTCCTGCCTCAGCCTCTCAAACACTGGGATTGCAGGCGTGTACGCTACTCCCACCTAAAAAAGAATGTTCTTGAAAAGGACATGCACAGACAATTTAAAACTTGCATCCATTGTAAGTAGTCTTCTTAAAATTTAATATTTCACCCCAATTTGTTATTGTACTAGTGACAAACTACCTTTGTGAACAATGACCCTTTTGAATTTAACTTCTTTCTCCTCTTAGTAATTGTATAAAATCAGACATGTTCATATGAAATGGCTACAAGGAAGGTAGGAAAAGTAGGCAACTGGAAATTCTATAATTGCCCATAATCTAAGTAAATATCTAAAGTTGCATCTGCATGGATAGAATAATTCAATATATAAGACAAAATATAAGAAATAATAATAACATTGGATAACTTGAAGATTTCTTTTCCACATATCTACCTAAATCAAGTCTAGGGACACACAAACCTCAGAGGAAGACTCGTGAGTAGAGAACATGGATAATTAAATGGATTTTCAACTTTTATCACAACCTATTTTATTTTTAATAATGGGAGTGCCCAGTTCTGTTTTCAGCAGCATAACAGCATAAACACAGAGGTAGTCTGGGAAAACACAGTGGATACGGGAGCACCCCTGCAGCTCATGATACTCATGGCACTTCCCACAGCAGAGCACAGAGCTCCTTCTATTTAGGTATGAACTTTATTTTGCAACCTACACCCACCACCACATTCCTCAATATTTGGGATGCAGCTTCCAATATTAACTCACATTAAAATAAAATTTTAAAATAGTAAATGAACTGTTTAGGAAAAAAGGGATATACCAAGTAACTTGTATAATTTTACTGTTCTACTGAATATTCATTTTAATACTAGAATTGCTAAAGACAAAGCAAAAAGAGAACTACATAGCAGTAAATTCCTTCTGCCTAACTAAAAGAAACAAGAGATTGTTTCTCTTGATAAAAAATTACATTCCCATAAAAATGGCTCTCCCAAGGAAATTTTAAAATTTATCATTTGATTTTTTTTAATGAGAGACAATACATCCATAAAAGATCATATCTTTCACTGAAGTTTTGTAAAAGATCCAAAGTATCCAATAAAAGGGTGTATCTTGCCAGGCATGGTGGCACATGCTCATAATTCCAGCCCATAATCCCAGAGACTTGGGAAGCAGAGGCAGGAAGATCCCAAGTTTGAGGCCAGAGGTAGCCTGTGTAATTTAGCAAGACTTGAGACAAAAAAAAACAAGGGGGGAGCGGGGGGGGGGGGCTGGGAGTGTAGCTCAGCAGATCTTCCCTTCTTATTTCAGAAGCAATATTTAAAATATTTAACAACAGAAATGCACATGCCTTGGTATTGGTGCAGAGCTCTAAAATAATTGTGCTGTGTCAAGGTTTCCTGTATTTGCTGGATTATGGGAATCTCCTGGGGTCCTGAGGAAAGGTCTATGAATGAAAGGGCATTGCTCACGGGGCTGAATCTAGTGATTATTTATCAACTAATGTAGAAGTATTTCAGTATTTTAACAATTGGTATGGGGTGGGGTTTAGCTCAGTCGGTAGAGTACTGCTCTACACTTTCTGAGGCCCTGGGTTGGATCCCCAAGCAAGACCACATAAAATGGGAGAAGGAACTGGCAACCCACTCCCAAAACAATCCCCAATCCAGCTTCCACGGAAAACTCCATGGATAGCGGAGAAACACTGACATAGTGCCAGGCACTACACATGATGAGAAGGGAAAATAAATCACAAATTTAGAGAATTTCCCACAGTCCTCTGCCCCAATAATTTTGACAAGACAGTTGACTAGAGCTTTCACTTCAGTGTTCCAAAGAAAATCATCAAGTATGGCTGCCAATCATTTTGAATGCCCCCGACCAAGACAGTTTATAGAGCTTTAAATAAAATAACATTTTTCAGTAGGTAAAGGTTTTCCAACTATGGTTTCAGTTGATGCTGATGAGCAGTTCAGGAGCTTGACCTGCAGGTAACAGGTGACAGGTGGTAGTGTCACAAGCTAAGAATATATATCTTTTCCATTTTCCTCATTTGGGTCAAATGAGCCAAGCTGATGAATAGCCAAGGACTTTCTATGTTGCACAAATAGCTCAGGAAATGTGAAAAGATCACTCTCTCAAAGAATTGCCTTTTGTATTTAAATCTATAAAGTCTAACTACATTGAATGTAAGTGACTGGGGTTGTTCATATGCTAAACAATTAGATAGACACCATTATTTGATTTCATCTGACGCTATACATTAGCAGTGTGCTATGACATTGGATGTCATTGATAATGACTTTTAAAAAGAAAAATCCAAAGATGAAGTGAAAGCATATTTCTTACTAGAGTAACCTAGTTTCACCTTAGCTCAGCATGTGAAATTGAACTTAACTTCATCCCTTCCCAAATTAATTCAGTTACCAAAACCCAAAATCCCTCATTCCTGGCACATGATTAGCACCCTATATGAGAATAAAATTTTGGAAAGAGAGTAACCCCTAAGAGAAATTCAACTGTATTAAGGAGATTGGATGGGGATAGCAATGCCAAAATACATATACCAACATAATACCGTCCCACACAGCAGGTAAGACAATGGAAAAGAGATTGAGTTGTTGGGCTGGCTTCCACAGACTTTACAAAGTGTTACTTCCCAGGTTATTTTAACATGACCAGGGGGCTAATCCTTAGGGGAAAAATAATCATGGTATTTTAACCCATCTCTTAACAGAATGGACATAATCCATGTTCTTAAGGTTGAACAATTCAGACTGACAATTCATTAAACTACTGTGAAAAATGAAATCTCCATGAGATCTGGGAAACTAGAATTTGCAGGAACTTGGCTTTTAAGGGCTCAGGATCCAGAATCAATCTTCAGTTACCAGCTATATGTCCTTGACAAAGTACCTTACGTATCTGAAGCCTCAGAGTTTCATCTGCAGGGTAGGAATGATAAAAGTAAGGACTTCCTGTCAGTGCTGCAAAAGATTAATGAGGTGATATGTGTAAAATGCCAACATCAGGGCTACGCACAAATGACATATTCAATATCTGATATAAAGCCAGTGTTGTAGAGGACAGAAATATAGAAGGCATATTATAATTCTTAAAATACAGCAGTGCAGAAATGAGGGACCCCTAAATATTAAGATAAAAGAGTACAGAAAGGGATATTTTTGTTTATTTCTAATGTTATTTTGGATATCCACTATCTTATTTGGTTTCTAAGTGGTTACTACTTCATGATATATACAGCGAAATACATGTTGCTGTTAGGTGCCGTCAAGTTGGATCGGACTCCTAGTGACCCCATGTTCAACAGGATGAAACACTCTCCAACACTGTGCCACACACACGATCTTTTTATGTTTGAGCCTATTGTTACAAATAGTGCTATGGAAAGATAAAAACATTTTTCCTTAAATCACAAAGTTTAAATATCTACCAGTTTTCTTTGGCCTGACTAGAAATGGTAAGTTTTAAGTAATTTTAATTTTTGACAGTGTAATACAGTAGACTGGTAAAAATCCTAAACCAAAATTAGCAGTTTAGAGAGATCCCTTGGATGCTTAACACTGCTAAGAGTTGAGAAGATCTAAAGATGAAAAGTCTGTAAGCATCATGAAAACAGAGTGAGAATTGCTTTGATCACTACTCAATCCCCTCAGTTTCTAACACTTGTTCATTCAAGTAAATATCATAAAATTTGTGGAAAGAAAGATCCAGTCTGAGATTTCCCACCCCAATCGGGGAAGGAAGGAGGCAAACACATGAAACATTAAAAGCAGCTCCCAGCAATTCCATGTCTCCTGAACTGCTCCTAGTTCACAGAGTTGGATGAAAGTCTCTTTAGGCCATGATATCTGTGTGAGCGGATGAGAGAGCTCTTGTGACATCTTGTTGGACATTATAGAAAAGATGATAGTTTCTTAGAGTCTTATAGCTTCTATTGTGTATTTCTTGTAAAAAAAATCTAAGTATTGCAATTGTTTTTAAAAAGTATGTTCATTGCAGAAAACTTGGAAAATATCCAGAAAAGAATAAAGAAAGTAATTGAAATCACCTATAATGTAACCACCTTGAAATGATTCTTCTCAACATCTTGGTATAATTACTTCAAAATGTGTGTGCCTGTGTGTGTATGGTTGGAACAAAAGAAGAATTTAAAAGAAGGAGACTTTAAAATCAGAAAAACTATTATCACCATCCAGTTGCAAGATATTTTGGTCCGTTTCATGCTACTATAACAGTTAGGGGACTGGGGTTTAGCTCAGTTGGTGCACTGCTTGCTCTGCGCACTCTGAGGACTTGAGTTTGATCCTTAGCACCGCAAAAATGGGAGAAGGACCTGCTAGCACAGTTCTGAAAAATTCCAAAACAATCAGCCATAGAAAACACTATGAAGAGCAGAGAAGCACTGACAGTAGTGCCAAGCATAGCTTGGTGTCAGTGTTTTGTCTGTTGTACATAGGGCCAGTGAGTCAAACCCAATTCAATGGCACTTAACATGTGAAATTGAACTTAACTTCATCCCTTCCCAAATTAACTCAGTTACCAAAACCCAAAATTCCTTATTCCTGACACATGCTTAGCACCCTATATGAGAATAAAATTTGGGAAAGAGAGTAACCCCTAAAAGAAACTCAACTGTGTTAAGGAGATTGGATGGGGATAGCAATGCCGAAACACATATGCCAACATAATACCGTCCCACACAACAGGTAAGACGATGGAAAGGAAGATCCAGTCTGAGATTTCCACACTGGAATGCTACAGGCTGGGTAATTTGTAATGAACAGAAATGTGTTGGCTCACATTGCTCACATTTGTGGAGCCTGGCAAGTCCAAGATCACAGGACTGCATCTCAGGAAGGCCTTCTTGCTGTACCATCCCATGATAGAAGAGCAAAGAGGATGAGAAAGAATAAACTCACACTTTTATAAGGAACTCAGTCCCATGAGGACTAGAATTTAGCTCAGTTGGTAGAGCGCTGCTCTGCAGTCTCTGAGATCCCAACTTCGATTCTCAGCACTGCACCACACTGCAAAAATGGGAGAAGGACATGGCAGTCCACTCCCTAGGCAATCCCGAAACAATCAGCCACTGAAAACCTTATGAGGGTCCCTATCAGTTGGACACGACTCTGCGGCACTTAACAACAACAACAGTCCCATGATGATGGCGTTAATCCATTCAGTAGAGTGGAGCCCTTTTGGCTTTACCCTTTCTCGTTAAACTTCCCCTGCCAAGACCATTGCATTGGAGACTAAGATTCCAACACTTGCTTTTTTTTGGGGGGAGCACCTTCAAGCCATAGCACAAGGTAATAAAGTTCATACTCTGAGTAAAAAGATTGAAGAAAGGAGGTCAAGAGGATAAATTTAAAATATGGAGAGATAAAGAGAGATGTTTAAGATATATATGTAGATTTAAGATAGACACTCATACAGATGTGTGTATACATGTATGCATGTATGTATATGCATACATGTATATACACTCCTTTACTGTAAAAGAAGTTACTATTGGGTTTTTCAGTGTCTCTCACTTCAAGAGATTGGCTGTCATGTTGCTAATGTAATTATGTGATAAATGTATGAGTCTGAGTTAAGGCAGAAGTGATAATTTTAGATACCTTGTAAAATTATTATTGCGAAAGAAAAGCCAGCATCTATTTTGGAGATTTGAGACTGAACTGTGGGTGAGAAATTCAGATGAAAGGAAAAGACATTGGGAGCATTGGAGAATGAGTGGTAGAAGCTAAAGAGTGACAGGCCACTGAGAAGCTGTGTGCCCAAGGCAGGACGAAGGGGAAACAGACTTAGCTCCAGACCAGCTGTGGTGGCGCTTGACTGTAATCCCAGCCACTCAGAAGGCAAGGGTAGGAGGATTGCAAGTTCAGAGGCAGCCTGAGTAACTAAGTCAGACCTTTTGTCAAAATAAAAAAACAGTTGCCAGGTGCGGTGGCGCAGGCCTGTAATCCCAGCGGCTCAGAGGCTGAGGCAGGAAGATCGCAAATTTGAGACCAGAGGCAGTCTGCATAATGTAGTGAGACTGTGTCTCAAAAAGTAAAAAAAATGGGCTGGGGCTGCAGCTTAGTGGTACAGCACTTGCCAAGCAGGCGAGCAAGCATGCAAGTGCGAGGCCCTGGGTTCAACCCCCAGTACCGCTAAATAAATAAATAAATAAATAAATAAATAAATAAATAAAAATGGGCTGAGGATGCAGCCCAGTGGTGAAGCACTTGCAAAGTATATGTGAGGCCCTAGGTTCAACCCCTAAGTACTGAAAAAACATCAAAAATAAAGAAAAGAATAAGCTCCCAACCGGAAGCCATGATAGGGTACACAGAGCCTTAGAGGCAGGAGAGTGTTACTTTATGGAAGGCCGGAAAGAAATAGCTCAGGTGTGAAGGCAACAATTGCAGATCTTATGAAGAGGATTTCAAGGATAAACGTTGGTGTCAAGACAGTTATTTACAAGCTGTTGATTGAAAAATGTTCCAAGGGCACTGAGGACAGAGCCAGAGTATCAGTGCCTAATTAAAAGGACAGGTGCTTAGGAAGAGAAAACAATGAATATATATCATAAGTTCATTAGATCAAGAAGAGCTTTCATTACAATTAATTCAGAGCAAGTCAGACTACACAGAATAGATGCCTGGAAATGCTGCTGATAAAGTACAGGACCTTAGTCAAGTTATTTAATAATTTCTGTGTGCTTCAGTTCTCTTCTGAAAATTATATATGTATATATACTTGTAGCCCTATTCCTGTCGCATCTGATCCCCTCAGATCTTGGAAGCTAAGCAGGGTCAGGCCTGGTTAGTACTTGGATGAGAGACTGCCTAGGAACACCAGGTGCTGTAGGGTTGGGAGACAGACCTGGCAACCCACTCCCAAAAATCAATCTGCCACTGAAAACCCTATGAAGAGTAGAGAAGCACTGACAATAGTGTTTTGCCTGTTGTACATAGGGTCGTTATGAGTCAGATACCAACTCGATGTCACCTAACAACATATATATATATATATATATATATATATATATATATATATATGTGTGTGTGTGTGTGTGTGTGTGTGTGTGTGTGTGTGTATATGTTACTGTTGTTGTTAGGTGCCGTCGAGTCGGTATCCGACTCATAGCGACCCTACGTACAACAGGTAAAACACTATTGTCAGTGCTTCTCTGCTGTTCATAGGGTTTTCAATGGCAGATTGATTTTTGGGAGGGGGTTGCCAGGTCCTTCTCCCAAGCCTACAGCTTCTGGTGTTCCCAGGTGGTCTCCCATCCAGGTACTAACCAGGCCCGACCCTGCTTAGCTTCCAAGATCTGACAGGATCGGATGCCACAGGGCTACAGCTGCAGTCATATATATATATATATATATACACATACATACATATACACACATACATACACACTATACACACACACACACACACACACACACACACACACTATATATATATATATACAGAGAGAGAAAGAGAACCACCCCTCAGGGTAAATGTGAGGATTAAATGGGTTGTATAAAGCCCTTAATATTGTGCCTGGCACATAGTGAATGTTCCACAATTATCTGGTAGTATCATCATCATCATTATTACTATTATTAAATGATTAACATGATTTCATTATAGAGCAAGAGCTCCAATTTAACACAACAAATATTTCTGAGCATTTTATGAATATAATTACTATGAAGCATTATGAGAAGTTGATTAAGACTGATCCTTGGCCTTCATTCATTAAAAAAAATCAGTTTGTGCACATAGACCAAGTGTTCCGCTCAGCATAGCAAGGAGAGAGATGGTGCAATGTGATTCCGGCAACAGTGTGATCAGTGTTGTGACAGAGACACACACAAGTGCTAAAGGACCACAGAGGAAGGACATATATATTAGGAAAGGTCTGCAAAGTTTTCCAGAGGGACTTGGAGAAACTAGTTGAGAGATACTGAAGGCTGAAGATTGGCCATTCAACTGTCATATCTGGATGTTTGTAGATGGCTAGGTTCTGACCAGTGGGTGGCTGTGCTATGCAGTGGTTAAATATTGTGAATATCATTTCTGGCAAAGAAAAATCTTAAGGCTCATCTAGGGAGTGTATATGTATGGGCAGCAAGGACAATCTCTGAGCAGACTTTCTTGAAGAGGCAGCATTTACATGAACTTTGAATGATAAGACATTAACATGAGGAAATGTAAAAGAAAAGAACACTCTAAGAATAAAGAATAGGACAAACCAAAGGACAAAGTTTGGGTGAAAGGGGACAGGAGTACCTTGAATATGTAGTAAGGTATAGCTAGTGTCTGTATTTTTAACAGAGAAAAGGGTATTAAGTGATTTTTAAGAAAGGACTAAACATTTTGAGAGGGGCTGATAATGCAGAAAGCCACCTGTGAGTGAAGCAATCTGACATGACTTTGTAGTTTTTGAGTCTTGAAGATTCCCAATAAAGAAGTGCTTTATCAGAAGATAATTCTAAATCTATTCTAATGGAGATATGGAAGGAGAGGGACACATTCAGTTGTAACACCAATCCAGGTGAAAGTGATGGAAGGGTAAAGGAGGGCAGTTGCTTAGGAAGACCAGCCGGGAATGGTCAGCACTGCTGTGCTGAATGCTTAGAGACTAGGATTTGTTTAAAATTATCACACAGCTAATGGTGCTAGAGATGAACATTGAATATACCATGAACTGCCAAAAAAAAAAAATCCCAACAGATCTATCCTAGAAGTGCAACCAGAGTGCTTGTTTGAAGCAGGGGTAACTAGACTGTGTCTGACATACTTTGGGCATGTAGTCAGGAGGGACCAATCCCTAGGGAAAAACATCATGTTTGGGAGAGTGGTAGGCCAATGAAAAAAAGGAAGACCCTCAACTGGATGGACTGATACAGTGGCTGCAACAATGGGCTTAAATATTGAAAAGATCATGTGCCTGGCACAAAGTCATAGGGTGTTTAGTTCTGTTGTACATAGGGTAGCCGTGAGTCAGACACAACTCGACAGCACCTAACAACAACAACAACAACTCAAAGTCATCTCTGTGTATATCATGACTGTTAGAAGTACATTTTTAAGCTGCAATCTATGAATCATTGCCTGTGAGAATTTTGTTCTCTTTATAATATACTTTTAAAGTAAAATAAAACTTCTTTTAAGTTTACCAAAATTTTGAGTATATATCTATGAGTAATCTTGTAGTCTGACACACTCCTGGCAATTTAGAAGAAAGTTTCTGTAGAAACACATTTTCCAGTAGTCTATAATCATCTATAGTCTGCCTTGTATCATGCACAGAAATATTTAAGTGTGTTGATGATATTCATTTTCACTTGCAATCTGGTTTAACTGGCAACTGGCAAAACCAGTTAAAATTAAGAAGATGGATATTTTGAGCTAAACTACAAACAATTCTGCTGTAAATAGAATATGATAACTAAATTACTATCATTCATGCTTTGGCCTCCAGAATCCAGATAATGGAAGACAGAAGAGGCTGAGGCTTCCCAATCTATAGAGAACAGAACAAAACAGACCAGCAAATAGGCTTTTCTTGAACAGTGGAAGTGTCCCTCAGACATCTCATAAATGCAGAAAGATAGTGCTGAAACAAACATTACATTCAAAAATCTCAATACCTAATACATTAAGCTGCAATTTCTATCCAAACCCTACAGAGCCTTAAAAAAAAATCTGTTAAAGTGCACATTTAATTCCTCATGATGTGCACATCACACAGGAGGACTAGATCATTAATCTGAACCTGCTTTACAGTTAATAGAAAGATTTGGTGCGTCAGTTAAATAGAATGTTTCTCTAAACTTAACTGTCATTCAGACTTTAGAAACTCTTTAAACCAACAAAAACTCAAAGCCATCCTACAGAGGATGGAAGACAAGCAGCCGTTCTGTGAAACACCCCATCACAATCGCTTCAGTTCTCTCCTAATTGTGTTCCACATCAGGCTGGGGGTTTTAACAGCTAAGCTTTCATTATTCGGTCCTCTGGCTTCTTCCTAGGAAAGTGGCCCTCCTGGTGGTCATGAATCTATTTTTAAAGAATAATAATTAGGTGTAACTTCTAAAAAATGATGGGGGAGCAATAAAAATACTTGAGACCCAAAGGCTAGTTTTCACGTGGTATTTTGCGGTAGCTGTTCTTTCTCTCCAAACTTGTACTTATTTTCGTACACATGTACAAGGACTCTCACTGCCAACTTTCATACCTATCTGGCAGATTGCATGAGCGTACCCCAAATCAAAATTGAGGCTCAACACTGTAATAATAGAAAGACGCTGTAGAGAAAAGAATACTTGAATGATGGACCAGTCTTTGAGCTACAGCAATTCAGATTTTCAGTTTCTGACCTACTGTTCTTGGGGCTCACAACATGGCACCCCAATGCATGGGGCCTTAGCTTGCTGAATACTTTGAACTGGAGAAACACCCCAGAGCTAGGTTTTCATGACCTTCTGCTTAGCTTCCTTCTCCTGTTCCTCTTGCTTCCCCAAGGCAAAGACATGGAAGCTAGAATTCCTCTTCCTCTTAGAGGTGGGTCTTAGAACTAGAACTCTCTCACCCACAGCTAATCATAAAACCTACAGAAATTATTCTAACATCCTCCACCTTTCCTGTCTAAGGGTTGGCCATATAGAAATCCTCTTTCCACCCTTGCCTAATGGCAGATCATTAAACCCTCATTCCAGAAGGGGCCCATCCTTATACCCTGGGGAAAGGAATGAAGGCATACAGAGATCAAGAGTCGGAACTGACAGGCTTTGCGGGGTTCCCCTCTCAGTCTGTTACCGTAAGGACATGCCCTTTCTGTCCAATCATATTTTACACAGCTACCCACTTTTCATCAAACCTGACTGTAAGAATAGACAGTTCTCCCAGAGACTTTGAATTTTCACTTTCGAAGGTTCCCATGTCATGTGAGACTTTAGTTAAATGAATTCGCATAATGTATATTTGATCATTCCTAAATTCTTCCCCACCAGCCAGGCTACCTCTAGTCTATGTCCCATTAATTTTACCGGCTTAGAATGGCTCTCCTCCCTTCTAGTCTCTCTTTGTTCCACTAAGGTTCACTGAAAACCCCTACTCTTTCAGAAACTCTTTACCCACAGATGGTACATTTTCTCTGCATTCGGTTAGAGTTATGCATATAATAACTACTTTCTCCCCCTCTCTCTACATATAAAATTTTGTCACTTACCTATTAATTACCTGAGAAAAATTCTTATCTCCTCAGCTAAATTGTGTGTTCTGAAAGATCAGGGATATGATTGACTCATCTTTTTCTACACTTGCACAAAAGTGATAATCATTAAATATTTGCTCCACAAATCAATTACAGGTAAGTATATTTGAAGGAAAACAAATAAATCAATCACCAAGCAACATAATAATTAAGGTTCTACCTTGCATGAAGTGTAATTCTATGTACAAAGAAAGACACACACACACACACACACATACACACACACACAGGTCTCAAATTTTATTTTCACATATCTTTGAATAAATTTTATTGTGTACGATTTGAGGCTTACAAGATGATATGAGATCTATAGAGACAGAAAAATTGTTAGCACAGTGAAGTAGGTTAATGTCTATCACTTCACATGATTACTTTTTTGTGTGACTTGATCATCCTACATATCTGATATTTTATATTTTTTGAGCAGGGTCTACCCATTTTCTCTCCCACCTCCACCACCCATGGTAACCACTGTCAAGTGGCTTTATGTTATACTTAATAAAATAAGGCCTACACAGGTGAAAAGCAGCCAATGATGCATGTATAACAAGTATAAAATGAGCAATGAAAAATATGGGTTAACAGTTTATAGAATCGGATAGACATTAGGTGTTAAATAGCAATGTCAAACAAAAACAAATTTGGACTTGGATAAGGGAGACTGTACTTGAAAAGACTATTGCAATAGGAGGAGGGAGACCATTGCAGTAGGGAAGGGGCCATTACAGGGGTGCTGGGGATTCTGTGCCAGAAGGGTAGGGAGTTGATCACAACAGAGAAACTGCTGCTGTAACGTTTGAAAGGTCTCAACAGTGAAAAAGGTCAAAACCAGAAAGAGTTGCATGTTTGGGAGTGAGGTTAGTTTGTGCTGAGATCTAAGCAGGGAATGTTTTTTCTTAGGTCAGTTGATTGTCAGGAAGGCAAAAGGGCTGTGTTATGTGCCAATGATCAAGGGTAGACCCAAGTTCCAGCACATGGGAGAAGAAGAGGAGCCTGATAGATTATGGGGATTTGGAGGTCCTGTGTCTCACCCTGCCACAGGTAAACATGGGAATCTGTGAATTTTACGTGAGCCATTTAGGGAAAAAGGATTCTTTGAAGTAAGTATTTATGGAGCACAAAGGATGGAGAAATTCCTTGACCTTCAGTGTTTTAGAGGAAGGCAGGACTCAAGAAACGTTTAACATTGTTAGAAAGAGAGAAAGAGAAGAGGAAAGAGGGGGGAAGGAAGGAAGGTAGGATGGATTAAGGAGATGAGGGTGAAAGAAAGAGGGAGGAAGCATGTGAGGAAGAAAAGCAGGAGGATCAGCCTAGGGTCCAGTGTTTCCTGTAGGCCTGTGCACAGGCAGGAGTGTGTTGTCCTATTGAGTTTAAAAGGAATGTTGAAAGCAAGTGGAGCCCACAGTCCACGTTGGGTATGTCATCACGTGAAGATACATTCTACTGTAAACATGGTGTTAGGAGTAATCCACACATCTTGAGTTACACCTAAAGAATTGGTTGATTTTATAATAACCCACACCAAAACAAAATTATTATAATGATTACATATAATATAAACGATATATATACTATATACGCACACAGTGGTTTTATATTTTTATAATGTATATATTTTCTTTTTTTTTTTCCCCCGGTGCTGGGGGTTGAACCCAGGGCCTACATGCTTTGCAAGTTCTGGGCCACTGAGCTGCACCTCCAGCCCATTTTTTCACTCTTTGAGACAGGGTCTCCCTAAATTACACAGACTACCTCTGGTCTCAAATTTGCGATCCTCCCACCTCTGCCTCCTAAACTGCTGGGATTACAGGCGTGCGCCACCGTGCCTGGTGCTTAATGTATATATTTTCTTAAGTTACTATGTTAAAAGCAGTTAAAATTAATTTCTTCCTAGAAGTTCTTTGGAAAAATACACATAACCTTATTGCAAAACAGAGATTAAGGACTACCTGGAGCAAGTAAAACACGATGGTTACCTTTACAGAGTATATACATCTCTATAGGCACATGCTATCCATCATCAAGGATTTGAAGAAAGTTTAACTGACCTCAGTTGCAAAATACCCACAGAATCATATATCTTTTCATCCATAAAATAAGAACATTAGGTAAGGTGATGCTGAGATTTCTTTAAACTGGCTCTATGCAAAGCCACCCCCTGACTAGAATAAAGTGCCTCCTAGCTGTTCACACCAAGTAACTGCTTTTATAAAGTGCTTTCAACCTGAAGAACTTAAGGCTCTCTGATTTGTACTCTACCTTATTGTTAGAAAATCTCAATAAGATGGGTATTATTATCACCATCGTTAGGAAACAAAATGAAGTCTTAGCAAAATGGCATTGCTTACCAAAGGAAAGTCAAAGAAATGAGAAGCAACAGAGCCAGGAAATGTGCCTGACCTCTGCGGATGGTTTAATTCACTCTATCCTGCAAGCTTCTGAAGAAGAGCTTGACTATGAGTATCACTTTCCTGACTTTGAAGGAAAGAAACCATGTGCAGAAGTACAGAGAAATGGGCTGAGTCTACTGGCTGGCGAGTTGGGGACCAACTCTTTAGCAGACTACACTTGACCCACACGGCTGGATGTTCCAGATGACTTTTTGAGAACTCTCCTAAGTAGTGAGCCAGTGAAAGAAAGGATTGTATAGAAGAGACAACTGTGTCTGTTGCCCTCCTTAAAAGGTCAAGACTGTGCATCCCTCTCTGGGCCCAAGACACTCATGATTAGGGCTACCTCCCTGAAAATCAAGGTTACAGAATTCTAAACTTTCTATAGCAGTTCACAGTCTCCCGATTTTGCAAGTAAGGGTGTAACACAGGCATAGAAAACTCACTGCTTTTGAAGCCAACTGGAACGAATTTTGGAAAAGAGCTCCACTAACTTTATTGTTTGCAAAACCTAGAGTATAATCGATAAGGACTATACCCTTCTACATTTCCTTTCGTGCAAGCTGAGATGGCAGGATGATGGTCTCATTCACAAGGCTCCCAGGGGAAAATATTAAGGAGTGTAGCTCTCTCCATTCTCCACAATGCAGTCTCTGCAGGCCCCACAGTTAGCATCTGGTTATCAATCCTAAGAGTTCCAAGGTTTGTCTTTAGGCAATTGATTTATTAAAGTGAGAGAGAACCATGGGCCTGGAGTGAATTACTACAGGGAATAAATTAGGCAGTGTAAAGAATTAAACTCATTGTTATGCAAATGCAGGTTAAAAATGCAGTTGTGTGAATCTTGTTTTGCTTTGCTTTGAGGAAGGAGTCAGGTTTGTGGGTTTTAGAACACAGCCTTAGAAGGGGCTGATTCCCACTTCAGGACTCATTTCTATCCAAGGCTGTGGTAAACCTAAAGCAGCTGGTGAGTTTAGCACATTTTGTAGTGTAAGAAAGTGTGCGAGAAAGAAGAGCAAGCATTTTCATCACACTGTCAAAGCAAATGTGCAATGAGTTTGCAAAATTTTGCAAAGATTATTTTAAAAGCTCATGTAAAGAGTACGTAAAGGACATTACTGATTAGCTGATCATGGTAGTCATGTCACGATGTGTACATACATATATCACAGTATGACATTGTACACTATGAATACATGTAATTTGTAAATCTCAGTAAAGGTGGAGTTCAAAAGAAAAGGAAACTGACAACTGATTTGTGTAATATCAAATATAATTACTAGTACATGGGCACTAACTTCATGTTTTTAGACCCAAAAGGAATTCACCAGTCAACAGCAATCCTATGAAATACATATTCAATAAGGTTACATAAGATTATAGCTTATGCCACTGGTAGGTTTTGAAACATTATGAGCAAACACAGTTTTTATAAATTAAAATTTTTTATCATTTTAGGAGAGAAAACATTTTAGAAGAATTCCCCTGGTCAATTCTTCCATGAAAGTTATTTATTTTATTTTAATATTCATTCTGTATTTTGAAAACTGACTCACACTGAGATGCACTTTTTGTTAATGAATTCTTGTCAAAAACTAAATTCCATTATTGGAAAAAAGTTGCACCAGACCCAGACCCAAACTCAGTTCAACAGACTAGAAAGACTCAAATTGACTTAAAGGTGTTATAATAAGAAAGAGAGGCCACAACTTAGTCAACTCCACTAAAAGGGAGGGCTAGTGAGTTTTTAAGAGGGGAGAGTGGCAAGTCAACAAAAAAAGGAAAACTCTCAACTAGATCGATTGACAAAGTGTCTACAACAATGGGCTTAAACACAAATAAGATCGTGTGCCTGGCACAGAATGGGAAGTGTTTTTATCTGTTGTACATATGGTCGCTATGAGTCAGACTCAACCCAATGGCACCTAACAACAACACCAACAGAGAACATAGCGTGTCCATGTTCACTGATTAGCTTTTCGCAAAGGAAAAGCAAGTTTTCTGTTATCTTGACACAAGTAGTTTTACTAATAGGAATTAGTAAATTTCAACCAGTTTCATGAAAACCAGAAACAGGGAACCACTGAGGAAAGGCAGTCACCAAGCAAAGAATTGGGTCACCTATGTAACCATCAGACCACATGAGTTTTATTCTCCTAAATCTCATTCTTCAAACCTGGTCAGCCATCACCAGAACAAGTCCCAGGACTTGGCCAGCCAACCAATCTCTAAGTAGAAACAATGGAAACAATTGCTCTTTAACTTCATTGGGCCAACACATATGTACTTCCTAACTGAAGACCAATCTACTAAGGCTAGCTCAAAAAGTCCAGCCCAAAGAAATAGATCATAAAAACTCCAAAGCAACAGAGCCACTTAAGCTACCCAGTTGGGATCCCCTCCGTCCGTACAGAGGCTTTGTCTGTCCTCTCAATAAAATCTTCCTTGCTCTCACTTGCTTTCACTCTCTTTGTGTTTATTACTGGGTCTTTGGGCCCAGGGGCCCTGCTGCTGGCAAGGGAGAAACTCTAGTCCCATTACAAACCAGAACAAGTTAGATCCCTACCCTCTCACAGAATCTGGGAGGAGGGGCTCTATCTTTCTTGATGGTTACATTTCAAAGAGGTGCCTCCGGGGTCCTTGAGAAAGGCAGTTTGGGGATTTTTGAGAAACTAGAAGAGGCTTTTAGCAAGATTAACATCCCAAAGAGTGGAGGAAGAATTAACCATTGTAAAATTCCTAAAGTTAATCTTGTAGGGAAAAGAAGGTCAGGGGCCTAGAGGCAAAAAAAAGAGAAGCCTATTTAAACTTAGCAAAACAGAAGGGAATGCTAAGAACATCTTGATCAGACTTGTGAGGACATATTACAGAGAAAACCTGGGCTTCTTTGCACTGCCTTATAGCCTAGGACACTTTAGTACATTGGTGTCTGTGGTTTCTCCTTCCACAACCCCAGCACACTCACGCACGCACACACACACACACACACACACACACACACACACCTGTTAGCTGCTCCTACCTCACCTTCCTCCTTCTTTGCTATATTTTTGGGCTTGAAAATCTTCTAAATATGTTCCTCAGGGAGGCCCTATCTGCTTTCTTAGTGGATGCCAGATCCCTAATGCTGTGTATTCATATCCTAGTTGAAAGAGTCACTGTAACGACAACGGCATATGTGCAGAGGACATCTGGGAACACAATATCTAACTCATTATACAGACCCTCTAGAATTGAGTAAAACTAGCATTTGTGAAATTTGGACAGAGCAGGAAGTTTGGGTTGAAGGTAAGTTGGCAGTAAGTGTTGTCAGGTGCCGTCTAGTCAGGTCTGACTCACAGCGACCCTCATAAAGTTTTCAGTGGCTGATTTTTTCAGGATGATTGTTTCTAGAATGGATTGCCATGTCCTTCTCCTGTTTTGAGGGTGCTGGGGATCCAACCAAGAGAGAGAATGCAGAGAGGCACTCTACCAACTGAGCTCAACCCCAGCTCAGAGGGTTAGTGTAGCCCACCTAGACATCAGCACACAACTTTCCCTGGATCATAGACCAAAGTGCTCTTTCAAAACAGATGGGGACACCAAGCAGCTGGGTGACCGACTGTAAGCTGGGGTATCGTCGCAGTCCTGCATTGCAGGGACCACAAGCGTGGGGAGGGGAAGCACATGTTGAAATGCTTACAATGTTCAGGCATGGCTCCTCCTGTACATTTTCTCTTACTGTCATCACCTCACCCACTGTATTCTCACACAAACTCACTGAAGAGAAAATATAAAAGGAATAAGCATTTTTTCATGAGTAAACGCCAAAGGAGATATGAGGAAAAAATCTCCAATACAGACCTAGGGTAGAAAATGTCATGAACCAAAACAGAAATCCCCTGATTTAGAGCATTCCATGATCTTATCATTTTGACCCATTCAGTAATTCATCTGCTCGGGAATTGTGGAATAGGGCAGGCACCTTTGGAAATCTGCTCTTTAGAATCCTGAGTTTATATTTTTCTCCCACTTTTATGTGCTTCTCCTAAACATCATCAATCTCTATTTTCAATTTTATAAATGACTATTTATAAATATCAATAGTGGGAGAAGGATGTGGCAGTGGACTCCCAGAACAATCTGGAAACAATCAGCCATTGAAAACCCTATGAGGATCTCTATGACCTAACTCAAGGGCACCTAAGAACAACAACAACAAAAATCAATAGAAACTTGTATTTCAAAGAATTACAAATGGCAATGTGTTTTAGAAAACCACTAAGTGCCCAACAAGGTATTATGGAAAACAGCAGCCCCTGACCATGAGTGTGTGGTTCTACAGCAGGGAATATTCAGGTCACTGATCTCGTGTCTGCACATCTGCCCTACACATACCGGGGCCACCACTGAGGCTGATCATTACTGGCCATCTTTTCTCTGCTGGTGAAAATTTTGATCTTTAAGGACATCATCAAATCAAAAAAAATGATTTATAGCTCTTTTCATCAGAAAAAGGCATTCTATTCTTCTTAGGGTAATAATTATAATGATCTCCTTTTTGTCATGTGCTGAGTTAAAAGTTATGCTACATTATCTGCTAGGTGTTCATTTAAAATTAGGAAGCTGATTCTCGAATTAATTGGAAAACTAAGTAAATTGCTAAAGCAGCAAGTGGCAGAGTGAGGTGTGTGCCCTCTGACCTCTAGCTCCTGTTCACATGGCTCTAACTCTACCCTTAAGATCCACCAGAATAGAGAGGAGTTGATTCTAAGACACTTTGCAAGCATAGGAAGATCAGGTGTTTGAGTGTCACAATGAAATGGTCTCAATGCTGACTTTGCAATGTACTTGATGTGCAACACCAAATTATTTAATACTTCTGGCAGTTTTCCATCCTATAAAATGTAAGAAACTATCATGAGAGCTCTCAGTAGAAGGCCCCTCATCGTCCTTAGGTGCCGGCAAGTCGGTATCCGGCTCCTAGCGACCCTATATACAACAGGGGAAACACTATTGTCAGTGCTTCTCTGCTGTTTATAGGGTTTTCAATGGCGGATTGATTTTCGGGAGTGGATTGCCGGGTCTTCTCCCAGTAGAAGGCCCAGAATGTATTAATTCGCTCAGAGTAACTATTACTTCTTTTCATTCCTAAAATATAGGCAGAAAACGTTCATTGTTTCCTTAACAAGGGGTTGAGGAAAACCAAGTGAAACTGTTGGCATCCTATGGCAGAAGAGTGGAACCAAATATGAAACTAAAAGTTGCTGATTAGGAAATAAAATATAAAGAGATCTTTTTGGAAAGAGAGGTCAATAATCAGGAAAACACATCTAGGTTAGAGAGAAGAAACATTTGTAAATATTTATGAAACCATGGAATAAAGAAAAAATACGGAAGAACTAGTCACGAGTTTGATAAAGTACTGGCCAATCTTTAAGTGGGCTGGGATTTAGCTCAGTTGCTGGAGCACTGTGCTGCAGTCTCTGAGGTCCTGAGTTCGATTCACAGCACCACAAAAATGGGAGAAGGACGTAGCAACCCACTCCCAAGGCAATCCCAAAACAATCTGTCATTGAAAACCCTATGAGTGTCGCTATGAGTCGGATACGGACTCGACGGCACCTAACAACCACAACAACAACAATCTTTAAGTACTAAATATAGCTCATCAAAGATAAAATAATGCCATTAAATTAAATCACTTTCCTCTCCTCATTTCTTCTTTTTCCCCTCTATTTTATTTCCCCTCCCCTTCCCTCTTCTCTGACCTCACTCCAACCCCAGCTTATTTTCTTCCCCCTTCTTTCTTCTGTGCTTATATTTTCCCTTCTTAGATAAGTATTATTGATCATTTGTATATATCTACACATGTATAGATTTTTTTCTTCCTTTATGTTAGATTTAGCTTCCATATATGAGTGAAAACATATGGTATTTCTCTTTTTCGGACTGGGTTTGTTTGCTTAAGATGATATTCTACAGTTCCATCCATTTTGCTGAAAATTACATAATTTCATTCTTTTTTTATTGCTGAGTAATATTCCATTGTGTATATATGCCAGAATTCTTCAACTTTATGAATACATGGGAAAAAATAGGGGAAAGGAAAGAAAAAAATCAATGAGAATATAACCAACAAATACCTATGATTTCTATTACATATCAAATGATTCTGCAAAATATGCAACTTGAGGAAAGTGTAGCCAAAAGTGATGTAATAGTTGCATGATGGAAATAGCAAAAGTTTTATTACTCTGTACTCCAGCAACATTTATAAAAAAATAAAAAATAAACTGTAGGACTTTATTATTCTCTGTACTCAATAGAAATTAAAACCAGAAGTATTCTTTCTGAGAAAAAGGCAAAGGCTAATCTTAAATAAAGCAACATATTTTGTTCCAGTGGAAACATTTGCATTTTCCTGGTAAATATGAATTAACATTCTAGGATAAATGTTCCCATTGTTCTTCAGGAATAAATAAGGTAAGATTTTTTATAGCAATGTGCAAAATGGAAATATTTGAAAAATCACTTCTTAAATAGCGCTGTATAGTTGCTAATGGGCTATGACAAGCTATTTTTCCAGTCTTCCATTTTCAATCCATATTTCTGAATAGCTTTGTGAGATTTTGCATTAGTTTCACAGATTTCTCCAAATGATTATGCCACAGTAATAGAATACGGAGCATCTGCGGTAGGCTGATTGTATCACACGGTGTTTACTGAGAGTGAAGGACTGTCACATGCATGCTGATTGCAGAAATAAGCTTGAAGATTACTATTATTAAGCAACCAACTGTTAAAAGACCTACACAATATATTAAGAGGAAATACAAAATAGGCTGGTTCTGTTGCTTAAGCCAAATATTTTGGAATTCATCCACATTAAGCTCTCACTTTTTCTCACCATGGTGCTTGATTTTGTGATAAGTTTGCATACATTATTCTTCCCTGAGGTGCATTTAGTTTAATTAAATTTTACTATTAAAAAGTATTAAAGTCTGCTTCTCATAATCCTCAGGAAACTTGGCATGAAGCACATTGTCCCTTAATACTTTCCTGAAGGAGCTTGGACAACTTTACTCAGACAGGTTTAGAGACCAGATAGTCTTCTATTTGGTCTTTACCCTGTGGCTCACTTCTACCAGGTTGCCTCTCACAGTAACATGGCTAGAGACTGAGATATCTGTGCTTAACTTTTGAATCTTTTAGCTCATCTTAGTCCTTTCATATTCAGCTTAATAATATTCTTTATTTTCCTAGTTGTTGTTGTTAGATGCCATCAAGTCAGGTCTGACTTATAGTGACCCTATTTACAACAGATCAAAACACTCCCTGATACTGTGCCATGCCTAGTACCTTGTCAGTGCTTCTTTGCTATTCATAGGGTTTTTGATGGCTGATTATTTGGAATTGTTTCAGGAGTAGAGTACCAGGTGCTTCTCCCATTTTTGCAGTGCTAGGGATTGAACCCAAGGTCTCAGAGAGCACAGAGCAGCACTCTTCCAACTGAGCTAAACCTCAGCCCCTTATTTTCCTTACTGCTTTGTAAAAAAAGAATTCACACTTAAAACTGCAGAAATGATAGAGTGACAAGGAGTTTATTTTCCATTTGAATGGAGCTCAGAAGCATCCCATTCCTCATATTCGCATCCAGCATTGGTTGAGAACCCACTGTATACTTAGTATTAGGCTAGGATCTGTGCATTCAGGGGTGAGTAAAGCCAAATCTTTTCTGCTAAGGAATCTACTGTCTCATGATGAAAACTCCCTGCTGTAATTCCTGTCTCATGTTAACAGCTGGTCTTGAAGGAGTCATTCTTAAGAGAAAATCAGAAAAACATGGTACATCATAGTAGGGACTCCCTCAAGAAACGCAAAAGGATGCCAACTATGTGCATAAAGGTAATTTGTCAGCTGATTTTCCAAATAGTCTTTCTTCTGATGGATTATCTGAGTGCATACCTCATCCACAATTGCCAGTCATCCATCCTTACAGTATTTAACACAATAGAGTCCCAGTCTACTCTCAGAAAGCACCATGCAGAGATTCTAATGTACTAATCAGGACATAGAAAAACACACCAGTTACCCTGAGTTGGAAACCAAGGAATGCTTTCTGAGCCATCCCTCATGCTGGGAGGTCATTAGCAGTGCATCCACCCACAGCAAAGTGTTTTGCCACAGGTAATAATGGTTGTACTTATTCCTAATGTTTTCTAAGTGTAGCATAAATGAACAAGCCAGTGTTTGTGTCAAGCCAGAGCGAAGGGACTTTCCTTGTTGTTTATTTTATTCTACATTTCATGTCTGGTAGAAGGGATCTTGTAAAACTTCTAAATCACTCATGAGTAAAAGAACCTAACATATGAACTTGGATACAAGTATGTAGACAAGGGTAAATCACTTCCAAAAAAAAAGGTCCCCAAGTCTTCTGAGTGAGTAACGTTATGTCATTATAAGAAACTTTCAAGCATTTCTTCTTTAGGAAGTCCTCTATTTATACCCTCAGAGCCTTTCTGCTTTGCTCCTCTAGGCTGTCACTTCTAGTAGAACCCAGTTAGCTGGTTAAGCTATCCAGACTATTCTATTATAATCCAGTTGTAAGTAGAAAACCAGACAGATTCAAACTCCAACTCTACCCTAATGTACCCCTCCAGGTAAGATGTCTCATCTTACTATGCCCTGGTCTTCTCATTTGTAAAATGTAACTAATAGTCACAGATATTCTTTGCAGAGTGAGAAGAGACTAAATTATGCTACAGTAAAAAAACAGCCCCACATTCTGTGGCTAAAAACAATAAAACTTTATTTCTTTTTCATGAAAAGTCCTCTGTGGCAGCAGAAGTTTTCTCAGGCATGGAAGCTTTCCAGTAATCTTGACCCTATTATCTCAGAATTTTCTCTCTGACTTCCATAAGAGGATGAGTAGAGGGTCTTACCCTGATAGGGAGTATTTTAGCCTGTTAGTAATGCCTATCACTTACTTTCCCTGTGCAAGGGCCAGAACTAAATAAATGGCTACATTCAGGCACAGAGAGTATAGCTTTCCTTGTGCCTGAGGTGGAGGGGGATAAAATTATTGGTGAACATTAGTTATGTCTACTAGAATTGTTGTTAAGATTAATGAGATCAGGAAAGGTATCAGGACTGTATCCTTTCACCATACCTCTTAAACCTCTATGCTGGGCAAATAATCCAAGAACCTGGACATTATGGAGAAGAATACTGCATCATGATTGGAGGAAGACTCATTAACAACCAATTTTATGCAGATGATACAACTCTGCTTGCTGAAATTGAAGAGAATTTGAGACATTTACTAATGAAAATCAAAGGACACATCTATCAGTATGGATTGTGCCTCAACACCAGCAAAACAAAAATCCCGTACAACTGGATCAGAAGGCAAATTCATGACAAATAGAGAAAAGATTGAGGTTGTCTGAGATTTTACTTTACTTGGGTCTCCAATCAACACTCACAGTCAAGAAATCAAAAGACACATTGCATTGGGGAAAGCTGTTGCAAAAGACTTCTTAAAGTGCTGAAAAGTGAAAAAGTCATACTGAAGACGAAGATACACCTCACTCATACCCTGGTATTTTCAGTCACATCATATGCTTGTGAGAACTGGGAAACTAATAGGGAAGACAGGAAAAGAATTGATGCTTTTGAATTAAGATGCTGCAGACAAGTATAGTATAGATCATCACTGCAGTCCAGCTGCAGCCTAGGATCCAGGGGTTCCTGAAGGCAGATGAGGAGTCGGTGATGGGTAACAGACACAGCAGCTCGGAGGCAGTGTGGATCTGTTCCATTTATTTTTCAGATAGCTCAATGTTTTATACAATTTTTTAGGCTTAGGTCATGTAAGCAGTAAGAATAGCGCATGCAGCTATTTATGAAATAAAGTTTCCCAAGCACCTGTTAATCATAACAACCCATAGTTCAAAACACAAACTTTATTATCTCCAGACACCAAACACTTGGAAGGTCTCTCTCTTCTCAGGCTTTTCATAAATGATAAACTATAATAGGGTATTTGAACTCTATCCTTATTGAACAACAGCCTCCACTCTTTTTCTCTAACTGGGAACCAAGATAAGCACCTCCCCATGCTGTGTATCCACTCTTTTCCCCAGCTGGGAGCCAAGGTCGGCCTCTGGACAGATAAGCACCTCCATGTTAAATTGTCAAGGAGGCTTTTGTGCTGGAGGAAAGGGCCTGTGTATTCTTTTGATTGTTCTATACTTTCTTTGTAAACCTTAGCTATCATAGGTGGGGCCACTTCAGTCCAAGTAGGGGCTAACAACTCAGCCTGCTGCAGCTGAAGCATAAATTACTTAACACGAGTTCCAGGGTGGAAATTGTTGATCAGCTTTAATTAGAATATTATCCACATAACAGTTACAATTGGAGGTCATTTCTTCTAACTCATTTACAAATTCCCCCAATCGTGTCATTCTTTCAGCATTTGTTTCATTAGGGTTTAATACAATATTAGTTATGAGTATTAGTCCTAAACTTGAAGTAATTATGTACATAATAATTAGAAGCAGTAATCCTATTTCTAGAAAGCAAAAGGCACATATTCCTTTTCTCCATCCCCATCCATTTCTTGGAAGATGAGTTCCTTGAACCTCTCTTCCCCATATCCGGACCTTGTCAGACAATATGGTTAGAAATGGCTGTAGCAGACCATGGACTGCTAAGAGAACCAACAGATCCATCCTAGAAAAAGTACGACCACAGTGCTCCTTGGAAGAAAGGATGGGTATACTGCATTGTACATATTTTGGACATGTTGTTAGGAAAGACTAATCCCTGGAGGGCATCATGTTTTGGAGAGTGGAATGTCACCAAAAATAAGGAAAAGCCTCAACTAGATGGATTGACACAGTGGCTACAACAATATAAAAGATCATTTGCCTGGCACAGTGTCTGGTAGTGTTTTGTTCAGTTGTACATAGTGTTGCTATAAGTCAGACCTGATTTGATGGCATCTAACTACATGATGAAAAAGTTCTCAACATACTTCCAAAAATAACAGCAGTCAAATGAATAGAAGGCATGACAATAATGATGATGATGATCATGATAATGATGATGTAATTTGGCCTTTTTTTTTCTTGTCCTTTTAATAACCTCTTGCTTTCCTCATGAGTGATATCTTTGATGTCATGCCACAACTCACTTGGTCTTCCATCATTAGTGTCTAATGCATCAAACTTGTACTTGAGATGGTCTCTGAACTCAAGTGGACTATACTGAAGGTTATACCTTGGCTCTCGCACACTTGTTCTAATTTCCTTCAGTTTCAGTGTGAACCTGCATATGAACAATTGACAGTCTGACCCACAATCAACACTTGATCTTGCTCTGACTTTTGAGATTGAGTTTTTCTGTCATCTCTTTCCAAATGTGGTCAGTTTGGTTCCTGTGTGTTCCATCTAGTGCAGTCCATGTGTATAGTCACCGTTTATGTTGGTGAAAAAATGTATCTGCAATGAAAAGGTCATTGGTCTGACCAAATTCTATCATGCAACCTCCAGCATCATTTCTGTCACCTATGCCATGTTTTCCAACTACTGAGCCTTCTTTGTTTCCAACTTTTGCATTCTAGTCACCATTAATTATCAGTACATTCTGATTGCATGTTTGATCTATTTCAAATTGCAGAAGCTGTTAAAAGTCTTCCCTATCTTCATTTGTAGCCTTAGTGGTGGTTGTGTAAACTTGAATAATAGTCTTATTAACTGGCCTTCCTGTGTAGGGTAAGGATATTATTCTATCACTGGCAGCATTGTACTTCAGGACAGATCTAGAGATGTCTTTTTTGATGATGAATGCAATCCCATTTCTCTTTTATATGTCATTCCCAGCATAGTAGAACAAATGATTTTCTGACTCAAAATGGCCCATGCCAGTCCATTTAGCTCACTGATGCCCAGAATATTGAAGTTTATGCATTCCATTTCCCTCTTGAGGATATCTAATTTTCCTAGATTCTTAGTATGTACATTCCATATTCCAATAATTAATGGATATTTACAGTTGTTCTTTCTAATTTCGAATTGTACCATGTCAACAAATGGATGTTCCTGGAGGTTTATGCCTGTCATTGTGGTGGATCCTCCTTTGAGGAGGCAACTCTTTCCCAGTTATCTTTTGAGTTCCTTCCACCCTGGGGAGCTGATTTTCCAGCACTCTATCTAACAGTGTTTCTCTGCTATCTGTAGGATTTTCAATGGCTAATTGATTTGGGAATGGGTTATCCATGTCCTTCTCCCTAGTCTGTCTTTGTCTGGAAGCTCAGCTGAAACCTCTCCACCATGGGTGCCCCAGCTGGTATCTGTAATCCTGGTGGCATAGCTTCCAGCATCACAGCTGCACACAAGCTCCCACAGTACAGCAAAGTGACAGACATGTGATGGTTCAGCCATGTAGAAAGGAGAAAGTGACATCAACAAGAGAATTTCAAAAAATAATTTAAGAGCCATGCCTGGTATTGGTGCACATCAATCCCACCTCATTTCCAAGCCACAGTGTAACTATCTGTACACAGTGATTTTCCCACCAGCTTCTGATGCCTTTTCTCATGTGTCACTCCCTGAAGTAACTTAGGAGCCTCAGTTTCTCTGTGAAGACCTAAACCACTACACTGGCAAATTGGCCACCTAAACCACCAGTGTGGAACAGAAGGAATGGAACCAAAATGTGCTTCTTACTTCTTTTCTTCTGCTTGCTACTCTGATCTCCGTTCTTCCTGGGTTGTTTCTCTGCATCTTGACCCCATAGAAGCATCACAACCACACTGGGATCATTGTATCCTCTTCCCAGGGACATATACAAGGGATGCCAGGCCACAGACCTATTATCGGAACACTAGCAAGGCAGCCTTAGTCCAAGTGGCAAAGTAGTGTCATTTCCTCCTATTTCAGGGGAGACCAAGGCATTCTGCAGTGCAATAGGGAATCAAGACACTCTCCATGGCAACAGAGGGGTGGGTATCAACAGCGAAAGGGAATGAGCAGCAGGAGGTGGTGGTGTCTTAGAACACTCCTCATTAGAAGCTTGAGCTTCTAGGTGGTACAAAATAGATCTGATCGCAGAGATTGAAAAAAGTAAGACAGCCAGAGGCAGGTGTAGAGTTAAAACGCCTTTGCTAGAAGAGCCAGAGCACAGATGCTGTCTCAGTCAGCCTTCTGCATGCTTCCAGACATCGTGCTCAGGCCCAGATTGAAGAAACTCACTGGAAGATGCTGACCTCAAGAGCAAGGGGATTAGGGGGCTAAGCAGAGGCAAGCAACGGGTCACTGGATAAAATATACACAAAACTTCTGCACTGAAGGGTAACCTGAAAATACTGGAGTTCTGTAGCATTAAATAAACCTTCTAAAGTTCAGGTGCCAATCAGGGCTTCAGTTTGTAAAGGCAGAAATCTCAAAGGCTAACTCTGTTGACAAATTGCTAGCATTTCCTTCCTTAGGTTAAGCTAGAATGTCATTGGAAACAATGTTATGCGCGTTCCACAAACTGTAATGCCCAGGAATGGCCAACTGCAGGGCATGAGAAAGCACAGGGAAGAAAGCCTTTAAAGTTATATTTCTTCATTTTCATAATTGCTATTTCTCCCCAACTTGGTTCGTGCAAAAGTAAATGTGACCTACTGGAAATTGTGATGTATCTCTCACCGGCCAACCTGGGATCTCTTCATGTTATATCAGAGATACTCATAGTATTGTTGTAATTAGTTAGGCTATGGCCTCTTTGAGAACATGAAACAATCAATTGCATGGATACAAGCTCCACTTTAATGCAAATACTGAAGAACTAATCCCCCACTACCATAAGATCCCAGTAAATGAAAGGGATAATTTCTTAGAAAACATAAGAACATATATTTCATATATACATATACATATCTATATATATCTATATATATCTGTATATCTATATCTATATCTATATAATCCTGCAGCCATAGCCCTGTGCATTGGATCCCATCAGATCTCGGAAGCTAAGCAGGGTTGGGCCTGGTTAGTACTTGGATGGGAGACCGCCTGGGAACACCAGGTGCTGTAGGCTTGGGAGATGGACCCAGCAACCCACTCCCAAAAATCAACCTGCCATTGAAAGCCTTATGAATAGCAGAGAAGCACTGACAGTAGTGTTTCCCCTGTTGTATGTAGGGTCTCTATGAGTCAGATACCGACTCAATGGCACCTAACAACAACAACAACATATATACATGCACAATATATATTATCGTGTATATATATGACATATACACATACACACACATAAACAGAACAAAGACAACATATATATATATATACATATATATATATATATATATATATATATATATTTCTTAGACAATTTTAATTGGCTTTTCTTTCAACTTTTTACTAATCAATTTCACTAGGTGATAATGACGTTATGTGAACCGGTACTTTTTTTTCCTGACAGTCTTGCTCTGGTGTCTGAGAGCATCCAAAGAATTTCTGAAGAAGGTGAAGGGGTTGGGGTTGGGGTTGGGGATCCTGATGTGGTAAGGAAGGGGACAGTAAAAGTCATTCTAGAGAAACAGTGGAGAGAGAGGTGTTTTACCCTCCTCACCAAACCTAAAACCAACCCACAGACCCTGCAGGAGGAAGGAAACTCCTCTGGGTCTGAGGAGGCGTCCTTACCCAGATTCTGAGCTTTGTCCATAGGGAGAAGTCGCCACATGGTAAGCACCTAGGCACAAAGGACTTTGGGCAGCAGGATCCTCTCACTGAGTGAGATACAGAGCAGGAAAAAGCCACCACTCCTGAAGGAGGAACGTGAGCACAATGGGTCCTTATTTCCCAAGGAGGTTTTGCTCCTGCATGGCCTGAACAGAGTCTTGCATCCCTTCTCTCAACAAAAGAAAACAAAAAGCTGCACACCATAAATCCCAGTCAGGGAACCCACCCCTAACTCCTTTATGACAGCCCCAGTCATTGACCGACCTGAACCAAACTCCAGAACATACTTGGGGTGCTGCAGAAGGAACAGTACTCAACAAAATACGAAAGTTGATTAAGCTGCAGGTTGGACTCTTAGGAGGACCAGAGAATCTTCTTTCTGCCAATGCTTACACTTTGGACAACCAAATGAACTCCTTTTCTCTGACTTCCTCTGTAATGTGCAGTTGGTTGCCTTTTGCTTACACAACTTTCTGGAAGGGATAAAAGAAAGAAAACAGAGGGGGTGCAGACTTCAAGGACCTGGTTATTATTCAAGGAGAATGTTGTTGTTGTTGTTGTTAGGTGCCGTCCAGTCGGTATCCAACTCATAGCGACCCTCATAGGGTTTTCAATGGAAGACTGTTTCAGGATTGCCTTGGGAGTGGATTGCCAGGTCCTTCTCCCATTTTTGCGGTGCTGGGAATTGAACTCGGGACCTCAGAGACTGCAGCGCAGTGCTCTACCAACTGAACTAAATCCCAGCCCTCATCAAGGAGAATAGGAAAAACTATAAATGGTTGTTCCATATCTCCTTCTCATGATACACATCTGAAAGATTTCTTCTCAGAAGAGCTCATCACCTACAGCTCACAATAGAAACTTTGCTCTGAACAAACTCTAAGTGGTACTACCTAATGAGTCCCCATGTAGGTACCATCTGCACTCATATTCACTCTTGATGAAACATGGCACTATGAAGATAGAATATTTCTATCAAGAAATAAAACCTGTATTAGATTCCACAGTGGCATAAGCAAGACGAATTGATATTTTTAAATAATATGCAAGTATGGAAATATTGGTTACTTGAAAGCTTCAAAATGCTCTCAGAGCCCTTAATCATGGTCTTGCCCTTGTTCAGAAGCCTTTCTGCATTTTTGAGGCTAACACTAATATCCCCACCTACTCAAGTAGTTAAGCAACAGCAAAAGGGGAGTTATAAAGTTTCCAAAGATAAAGTAAAAGGAACATAGGAAATGAGTGAGAAAGAGCAAATCAGGAATCTCCTTTAGTGTAATGCAGGCACTTTTTTCTTCAAATACACAGTGATGGTTAAGAGCATGAAGGTCAGATGAAAAGTTCAAGCATACATTTGGTAGGAGGGTCCTACGTAAGAAAAGAGATATAAGGGAGACAACACTCTAAGAGAAAATGACAGATTGAAGAGAGAGACAAGTGCAAAGATGAAGAGGAAACCACCAAGATGAGAAGAAGAAGCACAAGAAAAAGAAAGATGGCAAGCAAGAGTCAGATAAGGGGATACCGTCACCAAGTTGCTTAGGAAAATATAATGGCCTACTTTTACGCAGTTGAAACCTCATTTCAAGAGTGATAGTGAAACAATGAAGACTGAGAGCGTATTATTTGAGAAAGATAGAAATTGATAAGAAAAGAGCAGATTAGAAGCATGATGGATCAAGAAAATTGACACACATTAAAAACTCTAAGTACAATTTTAGGCTAAGGTCTTTTTGTTGTTGTTTGTTTGTTTTATGATCCAGAAATAGGAAATAGAATGTAAAGAAATTTGTCACTAAGAAGAAAAATAAGTAAAGTAGGAAGTACTCAAGAGCTGTTTCAGGTGTTAGGAATTATAAGAGCTAGGAATATAGCTCAGTAGTAGAGTGCTTGCCTAGGATTCACAGGACCCTGGGCTTGATCACCAACACTACAAGAAAACAAAAGAGTTATAAGAACTCATCCACCACAGAATGTGCTTGCCCTGTCTTACTGTGACTCTGTCCATCAGAGTCCAAACATAAATTGGTCATTGGCTCACATTCTCTGATTTCAAATATTATGGCCATTTCTGGTACTTAAGTATACATCTTTACTTACAATTGTTGTTGTTGTTAGGTGCCATCGAGTCGTGTCTGACTCTTAGCGACCCTCATAGGGTTTTAAATGGCAGATTGTTTCGGGATTGCCTTGGGAGTGGGTTGCCACATCCGTCTCCCATTTACTTACAATTACTGATTTAAAATGTTATTATATTTTATCCCTTGTATTTATATTCACGTTATGGAATAGGGGATTTGTAAGCTTAAAGTACCCATTGCTGGAAGCTGGCATCCTAAATATCTATTTGTAATAAACTTCAAAAGTTGGTATGAAACACTGACAAGATGTACAAGGTTTAAAAAAAATGCTAATCTAAAGAAAATTAGGACCTATCTGTGAAATTTCAGACAGCAGTCAGAAATTGGAAAGGGTTTTTGTCAGGGTGTAGTTCTGAGAATTGACAGGCTTTTTCTGAAGTCGCCCTCCTTTCGGAAGCCGTTTATTTGACCTAAATGTTTTCCTTTCTGTGCTTTCATGTATGATATTAGGGATCTACTCCACAAGTTCATTGGCATCACTGTGGTTTGGGACTGTTTGCACAGCTATTTCCCAGGGCTCACGAGCAGTGACCATTAAATCCTGTGGCTATGACTTCCATCAAAGCCTTTACTTTGGAGTTCTCTTCTGTGGCCAGCAGCTTTGTGTTCTGGGGGTCAGTCATGGAAAGGTGCCCTAACCACCTTTTATTTGATTTTGGAAGTCTGAACACATTCACGCACTCATACAACATGGGAATGGAAACATTTTTACATATAGAAAAATGATAACGTGAAAGAAAGCAGCACCATGGTGTTTCTTTGATTTGTGTAAGTAATACCTTTATTTTTAAGACCAAATTGGGTACAGGGTGTAAATATGTAAGTTGGTTTGCATCCTATATTGAACAAGCCTGACAACAAACACAAAATGCTGTGATGTTTCTTTAAAAAAAAAAAAAAAGTTAATTCTGCTATTTTTCCCTTTTCCACAGTTCCAGTTAATATATTTAGTCTCATTAGATCCTGTGAAATAAGAATATAATATTATAGCAAAAACAGAATCATTAACAGACCTTTAGCATTCTCCCACAAAGGCCTTTTGATTGGTTGCTGCTGAGGGTTTTGTGCTTGTGTATGTTTATGTCACCACTGAGGATAAACTTCAAATGTTTCTGAAATGAATGGCAGTTATTGGGAGCATGTGAGTTTGGGGTGAGATTGTCAGTTTGTGAAACTGACTTAAGTGGCAGGACTTGCAAAGGCACATGTTCCAGTGTGGGGTTACTTTGGGCACTTCAGGAAATGTCAGAAGAATCTGTTTTGTGCTATAAAAATATGGTTTGAAAATTTTAACCAGTAGCCCAAAATAGTCACATTCAATACAGCATATTCACTTGCAGCATATAAGGTACAATGTGGGAATATTTGGCTTCATATTTACACCACACTCAAGATCAGTTTCCATTTGGGAAAATGATCTGAGAAGTTGTGTTTGCTTTTCCTTGAAGCAGCTGCAGAGAAATGAAGAAGCCATAAAAGAATATATTGGGTTAAAGGGGGCTGGGATTTAGCTCAGTTGGTAGAGCGCCACTCTGCAGTCTCTGAGGTCCTGAGTTTGATTCCCAGCACTGCAAAAATGGGAGAAGGACCTGGCAATCCACTCCCAAGGCAATCCCGAAACAGACAGCCATTGAAAACCCTATGAGGGTCGCTATGAGTCGGATACAGACTCGATGGCACACAACAACAACATTGGGTTAAAGAGTATCCCAAACCTCACATCTGCCTAGAGTCTCAGAAGTGACTTGATTTGGAAATACGGCCTTTCAAGATGTACAGTAACTGGTGAAAATAACATCACTATGCTAGAGTAGGGTAGGACCTATTCCAATGATGGAAGTCATAAAGGGAGACTTGAGCATAGAGACACACCTGGAGGGAAGACAATTTGAAGACAGAGACATGGAAAATCCTGTGGCAATGAGATTGGAGTGATGAGTCTACAAACCAAGGAATGCCAAAAAATGCCAGCAACCACCAGAAGCTAGCAACTAAGCAAGGAAGTGCTTTTCCTTAGAGCCTACAGAGCATATCCCTGCTGATAACTTGACTTCAGACTCATGCCCTCCAGCAAGAAGAGACAAATTTCAATCCTTCTAAGCCACACAGTCTGCTGTATTTTGTTTTGGCAGCCCTAGGAAAGAGGCACAGAGCCAATTGCTCCTGAACACTATTACCTTTCCCACAGCAGAATGTCCTGCCCTCTCTCCCCTCCACTGAACCCAAGTGAACGATAAACATTCAATTTCATTTCATCTTGAAGACGGAACTTCCCAATTCCTTCTGCTGGACTGAGGCAACCATAAAAAGGGGTTATTGAATACAAACCGACTGGGCGAATCACATTAGAATGGAGATATACAGCACTCTGCCACAGTCCCTACAGCATCTGCGAAGCTATCCAAGCCTGTGCTCCTGGGGGCCAAATAACCATTCCAACCATATGGAATTTTCACAGAAGGTATTTGCAGAGGACTCCTGGAACAGTGTCTGTAAAGCAAGCACTCTGCTCCCTTCATAAACTAACAGAGGATCGAAGGGCACTCTGCCTCAAACACAACAATCAGCAGCCTTCCAGGGGGTACCCCTGCCTTGTTCTTCCACTAGAAAAGCCCTGAGTCTGAACTTAGAAGGCAACTAACTGCTTGATGTGTTAGAACAGGAAGCCAGCCCTCGCCACGTATGTGTGCAGGTCTCTCAAGTGCTGATTTTAAACTATGGTTAATCCCAGGAGAAGCACACAAGTCATAACTGCATAGAAGGTAAAAAGAGAACATTGATTTCAGGTGCAAAGAAAAAACATCATTCATTTGAAGACTCGGTGAAGTTCAGTTTTTTGTTTTTGAATTTGAAGTTTTGAATTTGAAGTTCAGTTATTTGTACTTATTTGCATCATGATTCAGGTAAAGTCAGGGTGAGCTGGCCTCCCACGGATATCCAGTTACCAACATGGACCTAGTTCACAATCCTTGGCTCGAATCTTTCAAGGTGTTCTGGGAGGGTCTCCTGAGGAAGAGCAGAGCTCGCAGAGGGACATCCTGAGTTTTGTGAACAAACGCCAGCTCTCCTGTGAGCCTCTGTCACAGTTCCAAGGAGTTTCATATAGGGGAGAACTCCAATTTAATTTCTGTGTATTTAATTAGATGAAATAACATGCTTGAGTAGCTTTGTGGGGGTGTTGAAGAGTCGCACAGAGCAAACTCTACTTTGGTTTGTAGCTAATTACTTTATCTGTTAAACAGACCTTCCCATAAGGTCAAAGAATCCTGTCATACTCACCCTCTTGCCTACCCACTCCCAATGTTTTTAAACTAATAACTAAAACTTCTTAGAATTAGGAATCCAGCTCTTAGAATAATTGGAAATTAAGTCTTTCTTTAAAAATGTATGTTCTATGTCGAAGTAATATTACATTGTAAACAGAAGCTGCTACTACTTCAGAGTCACAAACTGCAGTTTGCTCTCTCTTTATATGAATGTCCAGAGCAACATGCGACATCTTACAGCTTTGCAACAACTTTGAACTTACCTGTGTTCTGAAATGCTTATGTGATAATAAGGAGGCAAAGAGCACACATTTTCAGGTGGTTTGACTGGCAGGCTTTGTTGTGCAGAACATAGGGAAAGTATTCAGGAAAATGGCAACAATAACTTGCAAGGATATAGACATTATAAAATCAATCACCTGTAATTAGCAAAGACCATCCTAAAGCCTAGTAAAGCCAGGAGATTGCCCTAGCGTGCTGGTCTCCTGATAGTTGAAACCACATCTCTTGTCCCAACAGTTCTTTCCATTACATGCTAAATGCTCTTTGAAATTCTACTAGTAAAAAGGGAAAGATGAACAAAATGAATTCAGGTGATGATCTAGCAAAAGATTTGTATTTTCTGGAGAGAGGTCATTGTAATGCTCAGGGTCAACTCTGCAACTGCCAGGATCTCCATGCTCGATCTTACCTCTCTCTACAACTTCCTGTCTCTTACCTCTGAAACTGGTACCTAGTTCTCAGCAGATCTTAAATGCGTGCTGACAATGTCTGACCCTCTGCTATGGTTTGAGTCTAAAATGCAACCAAAGGCCATGTGTTGAAAAGCTTGGTTCCCTGGAGATAGCGCCATTTCTAGAGGCTGTGAAACTTCGGGAGGTGAGACCTAACTTGCAGAAGCAGGTCACTGGGGGCCAGCCTTTGCATGTTTTACCTGGAGCCTCAATTTTCGTTCCTCTCTCTGCTTCCTGATGCCATCATGTGAAAAAGTCCTCTCCAAAAGTCCCTGCTGCCAGCTGCTCCACCATGCCACCCCACAATTATGGGCTGTGATCCTCTAAACCATGAGAGAAATAGAACTCTCCTTCCTCCTTAACTTGTTCTGTCAGGTATTTTGCCACAGTGACTCACAAGCTGATTAACACATCCTCCTAGGGGGCTCTAAGCATCTAGAAATATATCTCATTCATTTTTGCATCCACCACACCTCACCCATGGTTTAATCATGAGGCCAGGGCTTAATAAATGGTGATTTTTAATAAATGTTTAAAGCCACAGGTTGAGATTCATATGAAATGTTGCCATATGTTGTTGTTGTTGTTATCAGGTGCCGTCGAGTCAGTATCCGACTCATAGCGACCCTGTGTACAACAGGTGAAACACTATTGTGCTTCTCTTCTGTTCATAGGGTTTTCAATGGCAGATTGATTTTTGGGAGGGGGTTGCCAGGTCCTTCTCCCAGTTGCCAAATGTAGGTGGCAGATATCCATAAAAATCACAAAAAATAATCCCTCTGAATATAATGTGTATAAATGTAGTTATAAGGATTCTTTGTTCCTCTTAGAATACTTTCATCTCTTAAAATATAATGGTAAATGAAGGCGAAGGTCAAGGATAAAATAGACAAATATCTTCTATTTTATTCACTTGAATAATAGCCCTCTATTTTCTCTCTCCCCAAACACTGCACTTTTCATGTTCATTTGGTAGCAGATTCTCTCTCAGGTCTCTTCCTCCTTCCTTCCATTGTAAGAAACTTCAGTGGTCCTTGTTACTTGGCTTAGCGCCTTGACAATTTAAGTCAATAGTACATATAAATATAGAGAAAATGCTTAGGGAAATTTCAGCCAGGCAATATGCAAATAAGAGGACATATTTGGCTTCCTTCCAAATGAGGATTGATCCACTGTAACGAATAAGAGTTGCTTAAATTCCCCAGGTTACTCACTTTCCTCGTTTCTTGCAGTATTCACTAAAATTAAGTTGATTTTCATTTTTCACTTGTAGGATGGAAAACATATGGTCCCACCCCCTGGGTATGATTAACCTTCAGATACTTTAAAAATGTTGAGTAATTATTTTAAAGTAACTAACCTAAGAAAAGACTTAACCCTGTTTATAAAGTTTTGACATAATTTATTTTCCAAATTTGAATATTACTTACATTTAAGGTATAAACCTCATTCAAATTTTCTCCTTTTCCCTTATGATGAAGAGCCAATAATTGCATACAGAACTTGTGTTTGATCAATTCAAATTAGAAATGAATTATCTTCATTGTTGTTACATTCTATATTCTGGGTTGCAACTTAACTGTCATGATTTTTATAATATCAGAAGTCATTTCTGGTTCTTAGTTCATTATAATTCACTGTAGCATTTCTGAACACTGGTAGGTTTGTGAAGAGTTTACACACATACTAGGAACATAAATACTAGGTTTTAAACTCTGAATGCTGATATAGTAAAAGGCTGTGGAGTAACTGATGTATTTTTAACTTTTATATTTACCGTATTATCTTTAGTGCACAATTTTTATCAAAGAACTTTTACTCCTGTACTTTTATTAAATAGCATATAATAAATCTTTAATTTTTCAGCAGTTACTTGTTGACCAACTTGACTTCTTGCTGTTTGTTATCTATCCACTGGCTCATTAGCTACTCTACTACATGTGAGCAGGGGATTAGCTCAGCTGGTAGAGTGCTGCTCTGTGAGTTCTGAGGCACTGGGTTCAATCCCCTGTACCACAAACACTGGAGAAGAACCTGGCAACCCACTCCCAAAGCAATCCTGAAACAATCAACCATTGAAAACCCTATGAATAGCAGAGAAGCACTGACATAGTGCAGGGCATGCAGTGTTGGGGAGTGTTGTGTTCTGTTGTACATAGGGTCACTATGAGTTAGATCCAACTCAACAGCACCTAACAACAACTACATGTGAAGAGAGAGCCAATATGACGGCACCTAACAACTACATGCAAAGAGAATAAGATAGCTCACACAGATAAACACCTCAATCAACCAGTTTTCTTATTTATCATCAACATTTAATAAGGTCAAGTATGCAAAAAGTTTGAGGATAATGATTAGAGTGAGATATGATATTCTCTTAAGAATAAAGCAAAGATTAAGGTTTTATTAAATTCTAAAGCAAAATGGAGTTTTAAAAGTTCTCATAAGAAATACTTCTGTGATCACATATTTTTCATCAATATTCAATATATAAACTTGAAATATTGTTATATTTCAGATAATAGAGTGATTATGTTTTTTCTTTCCTTTTTTCTTTCTTTTTTCAATCTAAAAGCTCCCTCTTCTGACCATGTAGAGGAATTCTTATATATAGTCTCTTCATCTATTTTTTAAGTAATTTTATCTTTTTTTCATTTTAAAATATTTCCTATTAAAATTTTCAACTCATTTTAACAACACTAAGCAAATCTGATATGTGAAATACAGTTTATCCTCAATACTTGACATGAACACATAGCAATTATAAGTTTTAAGTTATTTTGCTTTTATCCAAAGTCATAAGTAATATTTCTGAAAAAGC